>PVJC01000645.1:0-115304 GCA_004026665.1 Murina feae | reverse complement strand
GGTTTTTTTACAGAGAGGAAGGGAGAGGGATAGAGAGTTAGAAACATCGATGAGAGAGAAACATTGATCAGCTGCCTCCTGCACACCCCCTACTGGGGATGTGCCCACAACCAAGGTACATGTCCTTGACCGGAATCGAACCTGGGACCCTTGAGTCCGTAGGCCGATGCTCTATCCACTGAGCCAAACCGGTTAGGACATTGGGTATAGTTTTCAACTGAAATAGTAGTTTGCTCTCTTTTCTATTTGGCCTACAAATGTAACTTTCCTTTTGAATCAATAAAATATCCAAAAGGTGATTATATTTTAGATTCTAGCTGTACCCGGCCACGCATTGCTGTGGCTCAGTCTGGCTAAATGGAAAAGGAAGAAAAGAGAAAGCGTACGTTTCTAATATGTTTAATTACACAATGCTTATGGGTATACATTGCGCCCTCCTGGGCAGCTGCCCCTGGCATGCCGCCGCCCCTGCCCCGCCCAGCTGGTCTGGCCTCACACATGTGCGCCTCTGCAGCCCGGGCCCCCCAGCGCTGGCCTGTACTCTCACTCCCCACCGGTGGCCCACACCCAAAGCGGCCCGGCTGCTCCCAACTCCCACTGGCAGGGGCCCTTGCCAAGCCACCCGAAAGCTGGAGAAAAAAAGGAACCGAGGAAGTTCCCCCACCACACTCCCCGAAAGCCTTCAGCTGCCAGCAGGGGGCCATGGGGGGGGACCTCAGCAAGCCACCCACGCCCCGAGCCCCAGCCCAGCCCTTTTCATCTGCTTCCACAATAGTGTCAAGGGACTTGTATGTGACAGCCTGGCTTTGAATGTTAGACTGAATAATATGGTTAAGTTAGTAGCGTGTGTTGCTTTTACGTCCAAAAGATGGCGCTGTTTTTCAAAACATGTTTTTACCTGTTTTTTCAAAAAATGCTTGTTTTTACCTGTCACATGTGTGACATTCTATATAATGTAGGTATATAAAAACACGTGCGTATTCGAATGCAACACTGTGTCAAAATTTCAAAGGAATCGGTGAAGAACTTTCGGAGATTTGAGATTTTGAACAAACGAACATTCACATTTTTATTTATATAGATAAAGCCTGAACCCACACACACAAAAATTATTTTCCTGACATTAGTGTTTGAAAATATCTCTTAGTTTCAGAAATTCAATACTAAATTAGTTCATCAAATTATTTTCCTTTATTACTAAAGAGCTATTAGAGAAGATAAAAGTACTGAATGCCTTAAAGGATGTGAAGTTAAAAAGAGGATCACTTGCCCTGACCGGTTTGGCTTATTGGATAGAGTGTCAGCCTGCAGACTGAAGGGTCCCAGGTTCGATTCTGGTCAAGGGCATGTACCTTGGTTGTGGGCACATCCCCAGTGGGGGGTGTACAGGAGGCAGCTGATCGATGTTTCTCTTTCATCGATGTTTCCATTTCTCTATCCCTCTCCCTTCCTCTCTGTAAAAAATCAATAAAATAAAATTAAAAAAAAAAAGAGGATCACTAAAATTAGGCAAAAAGGAACAAAAAGAGATAATAAAGTAAAAGGAAACTTGGCTCATTTAAAAACAGTATGATCACATAAATCTTACAAGTCATCATTTATAACATCAACCTAACACTTTTATAAACAGCATTTATTATACAGAGTACTGAGAAGAGAAATATTTACAGCTGTTCGAGTTCATTAATACATCTGTTCTATCCTGCAATCCTGAGAAGGCGGAATGTGTCTGGCACAAAAATAAATTCTGGACTTACAAATTAGAAAAACAACAGTTTTAAAAAAACATCTTTACTTTTCTGGTAGAAACATAAAACCTGTGGTTTAGGAGGAAGAAAGCAAACAAAATTAAAAGTCCAGTCAATTGTAGAGGTGACTTTAAAACCAAAGTTTTGTTTTTTAAACCAACTTGTCAACAGCAGTAAGAGTTTAAAATGAAAATCTAGCCCTAACCGGTTTGGCTCAGTGGATAGAGTGTTGGCCTGCAGACTCAAGGGTCCCAGGTTCGATTCCGGTCAAGGGCATGTACCTTGGTTTCGGCCACCTCCCCAGTGGGAGG
Source organism: Murina feae (assembly GCA_004026665.1). NCBI lineage: Eukaryota > Metazoa > Chordata > Mammalia > Chiroptera > Vespertilionidae > Murina > Murina feae. The sequence continues at coordinate 113,245 of PVJC01000645.1, read as the reverse complement.
TGTGCAGGAGGCAGCTGATTGATGTTTCTCTCTCATCGATGTTTCTAGCTCTCTATTCCTCTCTCTTCTTCTCTGTAAAAAATCAATAAAATATATATTTTAAAAAAATAAAATGTAAATCTAAAATCAAAGTAGACGGTAAGCACAGTGCAGCCACTATAGTAAGACAGGCCCATGAGCAGGCTGCAATCCATACAGACCCAGGCTACCCATAACACCACCACTTAAATGTACCAAAACTGATGAGTTTTGAAAACTAGTGGGTAAGAGGGCAAAACAGCTGTTACATTGTCTTCCTGAAGTCCTTGAGGATGGAGTAGATGTTTTCAAAGGCTTCATAAACTGCTCTGACTTTAGCACCTGTTAATACAACTTTTCCCAAAACAAAAATAAGGACAATTCTGGGTTTGATCATCCTGTAGATTAAACCAGGAAATAACTCTGGCTCATAACTACTGAACTGTTGGTGTGTCAGCATGAGGCCTTCTAACCTTATGGGGAACTTCACATTGCAACTCCACACCATGTTCTGTATCTTGAAGTCCAAAACCTTGGCTGGGAAACCCAACTCTGTACAACTCTGGCATACTTTCTTCCTGCTAGTCTGGACCTGTCTTCATTCCTGGCACCGGTGCCCACCATCTCCCCAGAATTGAAGATCAGGGCTGTGGTCCAGGGCTCCCTTATTCTCAGGATCACAGTAAAACCACTTGGAATTATATGCAGTATTTCAGGCATGAAGTGCAATGATCTTTAGGTCAAGTTTACAACCAAGATTCACTGTGGATACAGTATTTTGCAGCTGTGGCATAATCTCTATGCTGTCAGAGGGCTGTGTGGTGGGGGATATGGGTGAAGGATACAGGGTCGTGGTGCCCGCCATGGCTGCAGTCGTTAGAGTCTGTGAGTGAAAGAGCTGAATGTCTGTCCTGAGGCCCCCGAGTCACCTGCTGGGCCGTTGACTGCTGCTGCTGCCCTTGCTGCTCCTCCAGAATGGACAGACTGTTGGCGTTCTGAATGGGCTGTGGAGTCAGCCCTGTGCCATACAGCATCATTGGGCTAACACTAGGGATTCCAGTAGTCATGTGCCCTGAGGGGAGGCCAGGACTTGAGTGTAGGGTGGCACGCTATTGATCTGATCCATGGCGACCTTTGCATTGGAGCTGCCTTGGCAGCCCGTCTTCCCCAGAGCATCCCCAGCAGAACTTCTAAGCAACTTCCTTAACTCCCAGGGTTATCTTCAGACCAACAAAGTGAGGCTGCTCTGGAGTCACTGCGAACAGCAGCACCCACCCTAGAAGGCCTAGTGTTGAATTTTTCAGAGAGAACGTGCTATACTTCCATTGAATTTTTGTATCTTCTTGAAGGATTTGTAGAGAACACATTGGGTGGGTAAGGTGTGGAAGGCCCATTTAGAAACATCTTTCTGAAGGAAGGGTTTGGTAACGCAGCAGTGGTACCTCTCAGCACAGGCATCTGCTTACTTTTAAAGTATTATATAATATTAAGTGCTTTAGTATGTAACACAACCATTCTACTCAGTAATTTAGTACTTAGCAAAGTAATAATAGTAATCGAGGGAGGTGACTATTTCTAAATGTACAAACCTCAGAAGTTGCAAATGTGCTGTAAATTTCCTTTGGCTGTGGTCTTCTGTATAACAATTTTGCATTTCCCCTCCTACCTTACACAATTCTTCGGAATAGTGTGATATATGGATAACTTTTTGCAACCACTTTGCAGCTTGACTTGGTGTGGCTTGACAATAAGGGTGAGGGATGGATAGTAAGTGGAATGAACCTGTACTCTCCAGCTACCTTGGCCCTTCCAAGTTTCTTTTCAATTTCTTGTTGAGGTGTCAGTTTATTAACACCCCGTATTTGCACCTCTCTGCGCACTTATGAAACTTTTTAGAGCAGCAGTCGCCAATCAGTGGCCCGTGGACCATTGGTGGTCCGTGAGATCCGAAAGGCTGGCGACTGCTGTTTTAGAGCACTTTCCCCTCCCCCAATTGTTTCTGAGACTTCTTCAGAAAGGGAAAAAAAGGAAGAAGAGAAAGATCAGAAGATAAATACAGGCTTTTAAAATATGTATACAGTTGATTTTCATTATTCCTGGTAGTTATGTTCTGTAACAACGAATTTCAATCTTTTTCATCTCACGGCACATATAAACTAATTGCTAAAATTCTGTGGCATGTCAAAAATATATTTTTTGCCAGTCGATTATAATGTTCATTCATTCACACTGGATGGCTATTGTGTTGACTGATATCATTTTTTATTTGACAATCTAAGGGAAAAGAGGTCAATGCCCCTGACTAAATAGTCAAATATTGCATGTTTTTGTTTTGTTTTTGTTAATCCTCACCTGAGGATATTTTTTCCATTGCCCTTTTTCTTTTTTTTTCAAAGAGAGTGGAAGGGAGGGAGGAAGGAGGGGAGAGAAAGAGAGAGAAAGAGAAACAACAATGTGAGAGAGAGACATGCCTCCAGCATGCGCCCCAACCGGGGGCAACCAAAGTACATGCCTGGGCTGGCAATCAACCCTGCGACTCTTGTACAGGCTGACACTCTATAGCTGCTGTGTGGCACTGGCCAGGGCAGGTATTGCATGTTTTAAAAATTCTTGAGCACACCAGTTCAAGAATTTCGCTGTTCTATAAAGTTGCTATGAACACTGAATTAGTGAATACTAAATCAGTGCTCCTACGGGAAACATAAGATTAAGTTCCTGTGAGCCTTTAGTCACAAGCTTTTCATCAACTGATAAATATATAACCTTGTTTTATGTGCATTTCTGTTTAGAGACATCTTATTCAATTTACTATATGGTTGATTCAATAACATTAAATGCATTTCAAACAGCACTATAACTCACCTGGACAAAGCTGCAAAATTTTGTATATTCTCCATAGTCACATCACAGACTTTGTGCACTTAGGAGCACCAGCTAACACTCCAGCGTTACGCTTCGGGGCCATTTTACACGGTAAAAATCACTCCACCAAAAGCACAAAAATGTGAAGAATGTGGCACTCCATAGACTGTGAAAAGGACACTTGTTCACAGTATGAGAGCTGAAACAAGGCCTTGTTTGATCTCAGTAGGGAATGTGCATGTTTGGTGACTCAATTTATTATTATTATTATTATTATTATTATTATTATTATTATTATTTTGTGACTCAATTTTTTGCAGCTTTGCACATATCCAGGAATGACCCTGAAAGTGCACAGCAAGTATTGATTTTGGAGTTAAAAATTTTTAGCTAGTTAGCAAATTTGGCCATTAGCAAGGATCAACTATACATGTCTTTTAAATTGCAGAAAACTTTTGTGTATTTCATTATGTTTTGCAAACAAAAGAGATAACTTCTGTTTCTGAACTTGATATAGATGGATGGATGGATAGGTAGATAGATATAGAATGGCATATGTTGGAGGAGGTTAGAATAAAATGGCATCAGTTATCCACTGTTTTCTCTTCAGTTTTATGCCTACTTTTAGTTTTAAGGCAAGAATTGAGCAGTTTGTGAATTTCAAATTATCTGGGACCTTTATTAAAATCTTAAGCAACTCAATTTGTTAGACTACTTTTAATTTCTAAAAACCTATCATTGGGGAAGGAGCTGTTGACATACATATTTTACTCCTATGCACTTTTTTAAAAAATATTTTTTATTGATTTCAGAGAGAGGGATAGAAACATCAATGATAAAAAAGTGTCATTGATTGGCTGCCTCCTGCATACCTCACACTGGGGATTGAGCCTGCAACCTTGGCATGTGCCCTGACCGGGAATCAAACCGTGACCTCCTGGTTCATAGGTCAATGCTCAACTCTTGCCTTATTTGTTTTAGTGGGTTTTAGTTTTACTGTATCCATGTGTTTTGTTGCAAGCTGCTTGAAATCCTTTTTGGAAGTAAAGTGTATATAAATACATTAATTAATAAAAAGAATTTCATGTGACTGTTTTCTTTAGGATGGGGATGTCTATAGACACATCTTCTAAAATAAAAAGGTAGACTCTCCAATTTGGGGCCATCATATTATTGTAGGAGAAGTTTTATTCTGACTGGCCTTTCTTCATACTTTAACACAATGTAAGAAAAACTTTATTAATTTTGAAATTATTCTTCCATCTAATATTGTGCATTGGTTCCATAGGCTTTGTAGCTGAGCAGTTTCTAAATAACACAGCCACTCAACTGACATACCATGGATTATGTGAATTAACTTCAACGGTTCAGGAAGGAGAACTTTGTGTGTTCTTTCGGAATAATCATTTTAGCACCATGACCAAATACAAGGTATGATATAGAAATAACTGTTTAATTGTTATTTGAAATTAAAGGAATTTGATTTAGAAATGTCTTATCTGCTTCAAAATAAAAAAATTTAGCTTAATATTTCTTAACCATCAAATTATGAAGGTAACTAGAGGCCTGGTGCACAAAAATTTGTGCACTCGCGGTGGGGGAGTGTGGTCCCTCAGCCCAGCCTGTTCTCTCTCACAGTCTGGGACCCCTCAGGGGATGTCCACCTGCTGGCTTACGCCCGCTCCCCAGGAGATCAGGTCTAAGCTGGCAGTCAGACATCCCTCTGGCAGCCTAGGAGCCCTCGGGGAATGTCCACTTGCCAGTGGGGAGCAGGCCTAAGCTGCAGTCAGACAACCTTAGCGCTGCTGAGGAGGCAGGAGAGGCTTCCACCACTACCACTGTACTGGCAGCCATCAGCCTGGCTTGTGGTTGAGCAAAGCTCCCCATGTGGGAGTGCACTGACCACCAGAGACAGCTCCTGCATTGAACATCTGCCCCCTGGTGGTGAGTGTGTGTCATAGTGACCAGTCATTCCCAATGGTTCTGCTGTTAGGGTCAATTTTCATATTACCTTTTTATTATATAGGATTATTAAATACTTTTTTAGGATAGAATGGATTCGCTATGTAATTGTTACTTCAGAGGCATCTGAGGCATTGCTTCAAGTGGAAATGTTGGGAAAATGGTTCAAGACTGGGATAATTTTTGTGTACAAATAGTAATTTTGGCATAGGAGGAGATTTACAAGAAAAATGTGGCATGAGACTAAAAGAGATGGCCTAGGACAGTTTTGAGGAGTGCCAACATTTAAGGATTAGCTAGAGGAGTATGAACTAGCAAAGGAGACTGAGAAAGAAAAGAATAAAAGGAAAATCTAAAGAATATAGCATCATGTAATCTGAAAGGGAGATAGTGTATCAAGAAGAATGGAGATCTCAGTTATTAAATGGTAGTGAGAGAATACTAGAGAAGAGTTCATTAGCAATAGGGATTTCATTGGTATCTTAGAGAATGGTGGCAGCAGGAAAAACTCAATTTGAATTGGTTAATAAATGCTTGGGATGTCAGGAACTAGAAACAGATCAAGCACCTCTTTGAAACAGTTGGGGAGGGGGCAGAGACATAATGGCTCATAGTTGTATTGGAATCCAGGGGGTGTTTTTTATTTTTTAATATGAGAGACTTAATCATCTTAACTAATAAAAGCATAATATTGAAATTAACCGTTTCTCCGGGACAGGGTAAGCCACGCCCACCAGCCAATCAGAGCTGCTGTATGCAAATTAGCCCAGCCAAGATGGCGGAGGCCGCAGCCCCGGTGTGCGGCTTCTCCGGGGCTGCGGCCTCTGCCATCTTGGGAGCCTCCGTCCTGGGAAGGCATCCGGCACCTTGGGCCTGCGGATGCCTTCCCGGGAGGGAGCCTGGGGCGGAGGGAGTTCGGGGACCAGGCGGCGGCCCCCGAGGCCCCCGCCTGGGAGGCCATGGGGTGGCCAGCGCCACCCCACCACCGGCTTCCCAGGCTGGAGCCTCCCGGGGGGCGGGGACCAGGCGGCCGGACCTCGAGGCCCCTGCCCGGGAGGCCATGGGGTGGCCAGCGCTACCCCACCACCGGCTTCCCAGGCGGGTGGCCCGGAGGGTCAGTGGGAGCTGTGGCGAGCCTGAAAACTGCCCTCAGCCCCTCACCCAGGCTTGCCACACCCCCTGGGGTGAAGGTCTCCACTGGGGAGCTTGGCCAGCTTGCAAACAGACATTGGTCCCTCACCCAGGCTGGCCAGGCACACCAGCAGGTGGACATCCCCAGAGGGGTCCCAGACTGGGAGAGGGCACAGGCTGGGCTGAGGGACAAATTTTTGTGCACCGGGCCCCTAGTGTTTAAATATAGGTGGACTCAATAAAGAAAGGATAAGGATTCAGGGGAGGGTTATTTAATGTAGGGAGGCTCCTAAGAGAGTACAGAAGGGTAGGAATGTTCACAGGTGAAGGAGATTGACCCTTATTTTAAAAAAGACCTTTTCAGCCCTAGCTGGTTTGACTCAGTAGATAGAGCGTTGGCCTGCACACTGGAGGGTCCCGGGTTTGATTCCAGTCAAGGGCATATGCTCAGGCTTTAGGCTCAATCCCCAGTGTGGGGCGTGCAGGAGGCAGCTGATCAGTGATTCTCATCATTGATGTTTCTATCTATATCTTCCTCTCCCTTCCTCTCTGAAATCAATTTATTTTTTAATTTTTTTAATTTTATTTTGTTTTATATATTTTATTGATTTTTTTCAGAGAGGAAGGGAGAGGGATAGAGAGTTAGAAACATCGATGAAAGAGACACATCGATCAGCTGCCTCCTGCACCCCCCCTACTGGGGATGTGCTTGCAGCCAAGGTACATGCCCTTGACCGTAATCAAACCTGGGACCCTTCAGTCCACAGGCCGATGCTCTATCCACTGAGCCACACCAGTCAGGGCTCTGAAATCGATTTAAAAAAAAGACGTCTTCATTATAAAGGAGAGAAAAAATAGACTATGAGTATAGCTACAGGGAGATTTACAAGTTTGATAGCAGGAAGTAGGGGAAGTTACTTTGAATGCTTTTGTTTGTTATGTGGAAGGTAAGATCATTTACTGAGACTGAGTAGGAGTGGGACAGTTTGGTTTCATAAAAGGAAAGTTTGAAGTAGTCTTTATAGCCTGTGGGAGAAAGCTGTAACTAGAGAAATTAAGAAGAATCACCAGACATTGTTGGGAATGGTAATTATTGTGTAATTTTTTGCAGGAGTATCTGTCAGAGTGCATTCATGGAGAAAGTAGCTAGTTTGTTATTCTAGATTTGGGACTTCGTAAGTGGGTGCAGCAAAGAGTAGAAGAGCAAAGAAATTCAGGGACATGATGGTATTATGAACATGCTGATATTGTCCAAATTTATAAATATTATCTTGAGCAAATAAAATACTATTCTTCATTAATGTGATCTTATTTATATAGAAGGGATAAGTGGGAACATCTATCCTGGTGGCCAGTCCCTAGGGGAAACGCCATTGTTTACTACATTGACAGCCAAGCTGAAATAGTAACACTGTTTTTTGAGTTTTGTTTTGTTTTTATGACTTACAGAAAAGTAACAAGACTAATTTAATGTGTGCCTATTATACTCATCTCTTTTTTTAACTATTTTGACATGATACTATTTTCATCTTTTTGCTTATATTTCAATATACATCTTTAAACAAGAACATTTTTCATTCAAATAAATCACAGTACCATTGTTGCATCTAACAAAATTAACTATAATTTTTAATATAATCTAATACCCAGTCCTATTCAGATTTCCCATTTGTCCCCATGCAGTTTTATGGTCGATTTGTTCAAACCAGGCTCTCATCAAGGACCACGCATTACATTTGGTGAATTAACTCCATTTTAATATGATGTAAATTTTGTGTATTCCAGGGGTCATATGGGCCTTTGTGCAATTTATTTATGCCCCCATTATAATCCTCCATCCTATTTCCTACATTCCTACTGGACCTGGAGTGGGATGGGGCAGGAACCTGGTGGCAGGATGTGTGGGGGAGAGGGGGAACATCTGTAATACTCTCAACGATTCAGTTTAAAAAAAAAAAAAATCCTAACAGTCTTTAAATAAGACACTGCTTTATTTCTGGCAGAGTACCCAGTGAGTACATTGCTTAGATAAGAGACACTTTTCCCTCCTCATTGATGTAGCAACTAATTAACTGGATTTACAGTAAAATCTACACTTTATAGATTTTACTTCTTTGTAGATCTTCCACTATTGCTGTGGAACTAGAAGCCCTAACGGAATACTTAATAAAATTTAGGAAGGGGTTCCTCCAAAATGGTATCAAGCCCTAACTGGTTTGGCTCAGTGGATAGAGTGTCGGCCTGCTGACAGAGGGGGTCCCTGGTTTGATTCCAGTCAAGGGCACATGCCTGGGTTGCAGGCTCCATCCCCAGTGTGGATCGTGCAGGAGGCAGCCTATCAGTGATCCTCTCTCCTCATCGATGTTTTTATCTCTCGCTCCCTATCTCTTCCTCTCTGAAATCAATAAAAATATATTTAAAAAATAAAAACAAGATGGTATCCATTTGCTTAGTAAGGAAATATGATGGAAAATTGTTCCCTTGTTCTGTTAAACCTATTAAACATTAAAACCATTATACTCTACTACTGATTCCTGGGTTGTTTGAGTTTTTGTAGTTGTTTATGAACTTGAGGGCCAGGGAATCTGTGATCCAATAATGGTACAAGTAAGAAAAAAAAGTAGAAAGCTGCTTTTTCAAATAAGGTAAGGCTGCTGCATAGATCTTCATAATGTCTTTTAACATTGCACTTTTGAAGATTTTAGGGTCATTTTATGCATTCATATTTAATGATCGCTTTACTTCCCATCTTTCTGATGAACTATAAGCATAGTTCATCCCACAGAATTTAGATATACTTTCAACAATAAAATAAATTCAATATCCAGGTAGAATATTTTTTAATCCTCACCTGAGGGCATGCTTAAAGAGAGGAAAGGAGAGAAAAATATTGATGTGAGAGAGAAACATCATTTGGCCGTCCTCTCTCTGCACCTGCCCCAACCAAAGATCAAACCCACAACCCAGGCATGTGCCCTGACTGGGATTGCACTGGCTGCCTTTCGATGCATGAGAGGGTGTCCAACCAACTGAGAACTACTCTGGCCTAGCTGGATAGAATTCTTTCTACTACTGATAAATGGTGTCTGTAACTAGGGGCCTATAATAATAAATTGACAAATCGGTCATAAATATCTACAAGCTTATTATTTTATTAGTGGAGCTTATTTGTATTAGAATATGCTTTCTGATACCCATATTATATCATATCATATGCCCTGACTGGGAATCGAACCAGCGACCTCTTGGTGCATGGTACAGCGCTCAAACAACTGAGCCACACCAGCGGGGCTCCATAGACTTTTTATTAGGCCTTTTGCCGTTACAGAGTCACAATGGATGTGTTGATCAAATTGACCCCCCCCCCATATAATATCTACCAATCAATCTCACATTTCCAACTGTCTAACAGTATGACTGCCTATGATTTTAATCGCACAGCTTCTCATGACATTTTCTCTGACCAAAGATACTAATTGACTTCCTGTTGAAAAGTCCTCTGATCATTTCTAGTTTTGTGGTTTACTATTCCTAAACTGTAGGCAAGTACCTCTGCTATTTCCTCTATTACTAGCAAAGTAATCGAGTCTAGCTCTTGTTAGTTATGAGTTATAACAGCACTCTCCTTAATCCTTGATTAAACTGTTCATCCCCCATCTGTCCATTGGCAGCAAATACACATATCTCCAATTTCTGCTGCCACTTATGTTACCTTGCTCCATGCACTTCCACCTAATCTTATACAATTGAATTGGACAGATCATCATGGCAAAACCACACCGAGTATGTTCTACTAGGAAGATGTGCTTTTCATTAGCATAACTAGATTAGTATCTGAAAGCAGTAGGAGGAGACCCTACTAAGAGAACAGATGTTCTCAGGGCCATTCCTCTCGTACTAGATGGTGAGGTGACTTTTTATACAGGCAGGAAACTTGACAGTATACAAGTGAGTTTTAAATAAATTACCTTTTCCTAGAAACATTCTGTTTTGCTTCTCATATGATCAGGACTAATTATTCTATCTCCAAGTTCTAGTTATCCTGTTGTATTTTGTGATCCTCCTCCACTTCTCCAATACTTTCTGCTTGCTCTCAAGTAAGATAGACTACTGATTCCTTGGCCCACGATTGCAGATCACCTAGTTTCTAGGTCTTTGGTATGTAGAATGACATGTCTCCCTCTTGATCATTCTTTTACAAAGTATCAACTTTATATTCATGTCGTAATTGCTTCCTCTACCTGTTGGCTTCAAATTACTGACATCCCTCTGGAGAATATTCAAAACCAGGGTTTTTGAGGTTGGCTTTTGTTTGCTTGCTTTTTTCCTTTCCATTTAGAGATTAGAAGTGAAGATTAGTTTAGGAGAAGATACAATTGTAGATAAGTACTAAAGCCATGTTAAATAAATTTGCCCATTCTCTTTCTTCTTTGACTAATATGATAGTGGGAATTTTATTTTCCACAGAAGACTACATTTAAATAAATATTTAGTTAATTTAGTTATTTTTAAAAGGTGGTTGATGCATCAAAAATTGTTATTTTCACCCAAGTGGTGTGGCTCAGTGGGTGAGCACCAACCTATGAACCAGGAGATCAGCGTTCGATTTCTTGTCAGGGCACATGCCCACCTTCCAGACTCAATCCCCAGTGTGGGACTTGCAGAAGGCAGCCAATCAATGATAGTTTCTCATCATAGATGTTTCTCCCCTCTCCCTTCCTCTCTGAAATCAATAAAAATATATATTTTTTAAAAAATTGTCATGTTTTTTAATTTTTTTTTATGGGGACAGTGGGTACAGAAATGTGGAAAAAGAATAAGGAAAGTAATAAATTCCACAGTACAGGCCAAGAGATTTATCTTTTTCTCTCAAATAGGAGACAGGAGAAGGAGATACAGAAACTGAGATAAATTTAGGTGATATTTATGAATATAATAACATTTATTTAGCACCATGTGTCTTGCATTGTGCTAACCACTTTATACTCATTATCTTATTTAATTTGAACAACTCCCCTAGGAGATGCGAATATTATTACTTCCTTACTACTTTACAGCTGAAATAACAGGCTTACGGGCCCTAAGTTACTTGCCCAAGACCACTCAGCTTGTAAGCAGCCCCAGCCTGACTTCAAGCCCACATTCTCCACTGCTTGGCCTCTCTGGGGAGATGTATTTGTGGACAAGATGTATGTTTGTGAAGTAGGAGTAATATTCATCTTTCAGTTTATAAGATACCTTAAAATTTTCCTGATCTTAATGTCTCTGTATCACTTTATGAGAAAAGAAAACTAAAGTTCAAAGGTATTAAGTAATTTCAGTCCAAACTGGTTAACCAAAAATATTCAGGCAGTGCTTTTCTGCATATTTTAAAGGCTGGAATTACTTAAATTTTTATTACATTTGTCAAGTTTTATTTTATCAATTTATAAATTGTGATGATATTCTCACTATGTTATTCATACTCTGTATACAGCTAACTTATGATGATATTACCAGTTTTCTTTTGTTATCCAATTGCCTATTTTATAAAATGATAAAAATTATTTAATGCCATTTCTTTATCATTTTTATATAATTTATACATTTTATACATTAATAAATAATTTAAGAATTTAATACATGCTTTTTGTATTATTTTTTATGAAATTAGTATTTTAGAGACTGGTGAGTGAGGAAGATTAGAAGGAAGATTCAAAGCTTAGAAAAGAAAGCTTTGACTAGATAATGTAGCAAAAGTGATTGGGTATAAAGGCAAAAAGTGTTCTTGATGGTAATTTAACTGTAGACTCTCGGGAAAAATGGGCCTAAACTGTTCAGTACTATACTAATATATACTTTGCTATTCTACACTGCAATTTATATAAAGGAACTGTTGAGTAATAATCAGCATTGTTGACAGTGGACCAGTTACAGACCTTTTCGATAAATGTCAAGATCTAAAAGAGGAAGAAATTGAGGCTGATGGTCCTTGAGAAGACAGGTCAGTTATACCAGGAATGGGATACCCTTTTAGATAAAAGTGTATAAGTATTCATATGCGCTGGATGATAACAGCTTTAAGGGAAACCCTCCTAGAAATTACCCACCCTAAAATGTCATTTGGGAAAAAATTATTGGTAAGATTATGGTTCTTCCCCTAATATACAGCCAATCATTATATGATCTACATAAACTAAATTATAAAGCCTAAATATTGTATAATATAATGGTATGTTGAAATGTATTGTGATAAGTGTAAACAGAAAGAGCAGATCTATTCAGTAGAAAATTGGCTGGAAAGAACTTTTATTTTTTCTCTTAAATTATCCTAGGACAAGGCAGACCCTAACTAGGTATTTAAAATAGTTTAGATAAGGATGACCATGGCTCTGGCTCTCGAGGAGCTTGAAATGTATTCAGAGAGATGAGTAAGTAAGCAGGCAACTACAGTTCATTGTATAAAGGGCTATGATCATGGTAAGAGCAGGTTTCTATGGAATCATGTGAAAGGGGCACCTAATACCAGACTGAGGTAGAATCATCACTTTCTATGATATGAATCCTCAAGCGCTTAGTATAGTGCTGAGCATATGATGAGCATTTAAATATTTGGTGAATTGAAACATACCTGATTTTTTTTTAAAGTATGAATCTGGACTTAATTTTTAAAACAATGTCTTTAAACTTTATATCAAAATGTTTTTCTTTATAAATACTTTCCATGTTATTATAGTAGTTTCAATCATTACAAATTAATCACTATCTACAGCTAATTCTTGACTGCTAGTAGACAACAAGAGTTTGTGCTTTTTAGGAAGAGCTGTGTCCCATCGTGCTGGACATATAATAAATATTTTTAAATAATTACTTAGTTTTTAAAGCTTCAGAATTAATTCAGTAATTTCTCTACCCACACCACCAACCTCTTTAAAGGAATTTCTTATTCTTAACTTATTAAGAATAATTGTGATGATAAGAGAGAATATGCAAAGTATGGTCAGCTGCCTAAACTGTTCCCCATTGATCAGCTGCCTCCTGCATACCCCCTCCTGGAGATGTGCCCTGATTGATAATTGAACCATGACTTCCTGGTTCATAGGTGAGTCAACCACTGAGCCAGACCAGCCAGGCAGGGGCAACATTTTTAAGTTAATACTAGCATCACTGAAATAAGTTAATATTTCAAGCAGAGGTACTTTTTTTTTTAAATTAATTTCAGAGAGGAAGGGAGAGGGGAGAGGAAGATAGAAACATCAATGATGAGAGAGAATCATTGATCAGCTGCTCCTGCACATTCCCAACTGGGGATTGAGCTCGCATCCTGGATACGTGCCATTGACTGGAATCGAAACTGGGACCCTTCAGTCTTCAGGCTGGCACTCTATCCAGTGAGCCAGACCAGCTAGGGCCCAAGCAGAAGCACTTAGATAAGTTTTGTTTTTATATTTAAGTTCTGGTAGTAAACACTGTATTAACCACTAGGAACTTTCAACAGGTAAATGAAAGTCATATCTTGGCAAATCAGGAGAAAAATGGCTTACAATCCTTATGTGTACACTGGGGACACTTACACATGATTGGAATCAGAACTAACACATATGAAAAATTAAAGATCAATGCTAAATTCTTTGGTAGTGTCTATTAATACGAGTTAATTGGTTGATTTCATAAAGTTGATTGATTCAATTTTATGAGTACACTACACCAAGGGCCAGAGATATAAAGATTAAAACGTATAGTCTGGGGAATAAGGCAGAAAAACACAATTATTGTATAGTTTGATTCAGTGCTACAATAGAAATAGGTACAAAGTACTGTTGGTACAGAGAAAGAAAAAAATGATATGGATTGGATTAGTCATATTGGCTTATGACTATAGGCAGAGTGATATTTTATTATGACCGTGTCTTATTTATTACCTGATGTATTTTTAGGAACTTGTATAGTATTTTCTGTTTTGTGAAATGAGATTGTAAACCCCCTCCCCCGAGACTATTTATAAGTCATTTACGTGTTGAACATGCCAGGAGCTCCTCAAATTATAGTATAATCTTTCATTATACTATAGTGTACCAATTATAAACTATATTCAAAGCCAGCTAGATTTAATTAAGTGAGCAAATAAGTTATCTACTTGGTCTACTATTTATCATATTATACAGATCTAACTAGTAGGAGTAATTAATATGCTTTATGCATACAGATTATAAAATTTTTCTTTTTTTTATATATTTTATTGATTTTTTTACAGAGTGGAAGGGAAAGGGATAGAGGGTTAGAAACATCGATGACAGAGAAACATCGAAGAGCTGCCTCCTGCACACTCCCTGCTGGGAATGTGACTGCAACCCAGGTACATGCCCTTGACCGGAATCGAACCTGCGACCCTAGAGTCCGCAGGCTAACATTTTATCCACTGAGCCAAACCGGTCAGGGCATAAAATTTCTCTTAAATATTAACTAATTTTGCCTGGCCAGTGTGGCTCAGTTGAGAATCCTCCCATAACCAAAAGGTCACTGGTTTGATTCCGGGTCAGGGCACACACCTGGCTTATGGGCACAATCCCCAGTAGGGGGCATGCAGGAGGCAGCCCATTGATGTTTCTCTCCCTTTTCGATATTTCTCTCTCTTCCAGTCTCTCTAAAATCAATAGAAACATATTAAAAATATTAAAAATAAGTATTAACTAGTTTTTATCAATTTATCAGTCTTTTTTCTTTTGTTATTCTTATTAAGGGTCTGCTATATTTGCTGGTAACAGATCAGGGGTTTCTTACTGAAGAAAAGATTGTTTGGGAAAGCCTTCATAATGTTGATGGTGATGGAAATTTCTGTGACTCAGATTTTCATCTGCGGCCTCCTTCAGATCCTGAAACTGTATACAGAGGACAACAAGATCAGATAGATCAGGTAAATTTGTTTATTTCTTCATATTATTTAAAATGTTCATTCCTTTCACATACGAATTTAGTTATCCAAAACTTTTGAACAAAGATTTATTCATTAATATACTTATGTAATTTTTCTGACACTTCCTAAATAGATAGGTCATCACTCTATATGCATTTTTTTAAATATATTTTATTGATTTTTTACAGAGAGGAAGAGAGAGGGATAGAGAGTTAGAAACATCAATGAGAAAGAAACATTGATCAGCTGCCTCCTACACAATCCCCACTGGGGATGTGCCCGCAACCAAGGTACATGCCCTTGACTGGAATCGAACCTGGGACCCTTGAATCCGCAGGCTGACGCTCTATCCACTGAGCCAAACCGGTCAGGGCCTATATGCATATTAATTGTACACTTTGGTTCAGAAGGCCAGATCATATAGAACTGTGATGGTTATGGTAAAGAGTTTGAATTTTATTTCAATTGTGGTAGGGAAGATATGCCAGGTATATCACATGGAAGTGACATAAACTACTTCACCTTTTTGCGAGGTGGAGAATACAGAGGAAGGACACGGGTATAAGTAGAGACTAGCAGTCCAAGAAGAGATGCTACATGGTTGAAGAGATGAAGAGATGAGTACATGGTTGAGATATATTTTGGCTAATTAGAAAACATATAAAAGAGGGAGTCTTGAAGATAGCATGCACTGAATAAAGTGTAAGTGAGTAGTCTCAGTGTTAGAGTCCAAGTTAAAAAAAGAGGAGATTAGTGAGTAGTATTCCCATTTAGAACTGAGACCGGTAAGATTTATTTAAAAAAATGATTTAAGAGAGAAGGATAGAGAGAGAGAGAAATATCGATGAGAGAGAAACATTGATCAGCTGCCTCCTGCATACCCCCTCCTGAGGATGTGCCCTGATTGATAATTGAACCATGACTTCCTGGTTATAGGTGATGCTCAACCTCTGAGCCAGACCAGCCAGGCAGGGGCAACATTTTTAAGTTTTCTCTATTGCCTTATATATTTCTTTTAGAAAGAATTTCAGATGAATTCCAAAGACATTTAGAACAATACTAGCATCACTGAAATAAGTTAATATTCCCAAGCAGAGGCATTTTTTAAAAATTAATTTCAGAGAGGAAGGGAGAGAGGAGAGAGAGGTAGAAACATCAATGAAGAGAGAGACTCATTGATTGGCTCCCTCCTGCACATCCCCTACTGGGGATTAAGCTCGCATCCTGGGCATGTGCCGTTGACTGGAATCAAACCTGGGACCCTTCGCTCCTCAGGCTGACGCTCTATCCAAAGAGACAAACCAGCTAGGGCCCAAGCAGAAGCACTTAGATAACTTTTGTTTTTATATTTAAGCTCTGGTATGTTTTTAAAAAGCCATTCTTAGTTTTGTGGTAATAACCTCTATATTTATACTCATTAGTTCTTGGGTAATGTCTCATAGCTAAAGATGGTTATAATTTCATTTGTTAGGACTATCTTATGGCATTATCTCTACAACAAGAACAGCAGAGCCAAGAGATCAATTGGGAACAAGCACCTGAAGGAATCAGTGATTTGGAACTTGCAAAGAAACTCCAAGAAGAAGAGGATAGACGGGCTTCTCAATATTACCAGGAACAGGAACAAGCAGCAGCAGCAGCTGCTGCTGCTACTACTTCTGCTACTACCCAGGCTCAGGTGAAAACAGTGTTCTCATTCTTAAACACAATGATCACTTTAACAATAAAGAAATTTGTGCTGAGATAAACATTTTTAAATTATATATTGACTCTTTAATTATGTAAGCATTTTAGCACCCATTATGTTTTACAACATTACTAGAGGCACGGTACACAAAAATTTGTGCACTCGAGGGGGTCCCTCAGCCTGGCCTGTGCCCTCTCGCAGACTGGGAACCCTCAGGAGATGTCCACCTGCTGGCTTAGGCCCACTCCCTGGGAGAACGGGCCTAAGCTGCAGTCAGACATCCTTAGCACTGCTGAGGAGGCAGGAGAGGCTCCCACCACCACCACTGTACTGGCAGCCATCAGCCTGGCTTGTGGCTGAGCAGAACTCTACCTGTGGGAGTACACTGACCACCAGGGGTAGCTCCTACATTGAGCATCTGCCCCCTGGTGGTTAGTGTGTGTCATGATGACCAGTCATTCCCAGTGGTTCTGCTGTTAGGGTCAATTGCATATTACCCTTTTATTATATAGGATAGAGTCCTACTGCAAGGGAGGGGGCCGGGTGGTTTGCCCTGAAGGGTGTCCCGAATCAGGGTGGGGGTCCTGCTGGGGTGCCTGGCCAGCCTGGGTGAGGGGCTGAGGGCCATTTTCAGACTGGCCACACTCCCTTCAGGGAGGGGTCCTGCTGCGGTGCCTGGCCAGCCTGGGTGAGGGGTTGAGGGCTGTTTGCAGGCTGTCCAAGCCCCCCAGCAGGGACCCTCACCCCATGAGGGTGGGCCATCCTGGGTGAGGGGCTGATGACTGTTTGCAGGCTGGCCACAGCCTCCAGCAACCCATTCTCCCAGTGAGGCCGGGTGGAAGAAGGTATCAGGGATTTATTTATCTTCTATAATTGAAACTGTATTGCCTTGAGCAGAGGCCACAGCCTGCCGGGGCAGGCGGGAAGCTTGGCTTCCTCCATTGCCGGGGCAACCAAGCCTCCTGTTTGCTCTAGCTCCATGGTTGCGGGCCGCCATCTTGGTTGGGTTAATTTGCATATAGTAGTTCTGATTGGCTGGTGGGCGTGGCTTGGGATGTAGCTGAGTGATGCAATTAGCATATTACTCTTTTATTAGATTAGATCCTATTTTTGTGGTTATCTTATTGTTTTTCTCATTTACTGAAGTTATTTTTCTTAAGGTTCTGAAAACAAGAGTTTTCAAATTTATTTTTTAAAGTTATTAATAGCTGCACAGAATATAAACCAATTTAAATATTCTTTTCTGCCCTGACTGGTTTGGCTCAGTGGATAGAGCGTCGGCCTTCGGACTGAAGAGTCCCAGGTTCGATTCCAGTCAAGGACATGTACCTTGATTGTGGGCACATCCCCAGTAGGGAGTGTGCAAGAGGCAGCTGATCGATGTTTCTCTCTCTCATCAATGTTTCTAACTCTCTATCCCTCTCCCTTCCTCTCTGTAAAAAAATCAATAAAATAAAATTAAAAAATTTAAATATTCTTTTCTGTCAGTCAGAGGGCAGTGTGAGGTAATACGGGAAGAATGGAGGCTCCAGAGTCAGGTAGATGTGGATTTGCATTTCCTGCAACACCTTGGACAAAGTCATCTGCCTCTTAACCTCATTTTCCATCTGTAAAATAGGAGATAGTACTTAACTCTTAGGTTTGTGGTTGAGAACAACTAAACCCAGTGTCTGGCATGTACTAAGTATCCAGCCAAGATTAGCACTTTCCCACTTTTTACTCTTCCCAGTTGAATAGTTTTATGCACTGTAAATGTGACTGTTAAGTCAGTTTCTATATGTTAAATCTCATTGTATTAAATGGAAAAAAAAAATTTCCCTTTTTATGTTTAACTGTACCATGCCAGAACTGTAAGAAAGGGAGCTGTCCTTTAAGAGCTGATGAAGATTTAAATATAGATGTCTCCATTAAAATAAATATAACATATCTAATTCTACCTCATATACTGACTACCCCAAGCTTAAAAGTTAAAACCCACATTTATGATTAGCTTTTCATTAAAAATTTTCTCACCCTAGCCAGTTTGGCTCAGTGGATAGAGCGTCGGCCTGCAGAACAAAGGGTTCCAGGTGTGATTCTCATCAAGGGCATGTACCTTGGTTGCAGGCTCCTCCCCAGCCCAGGCCCTGGGGCTCATACAGGAGGCAACCAATCAATGTATTTCTCTCACATCAATGTTTCTCTCTGTCTTTTCCTCTCTCTTCCCCTAAAAAATCAATGGAAAAATATCCTCAGGTGAGGATTTAAAATTTTTTTTTCTTTTTCTCTTATTTCACTGAATACACTTATTTCACACTCTCAGTTTTCAATATTTTTTTTCCTTTTAAAATCGTTTATTATGAAGATAATGGGGCTTAGAGAACTATTGTAGTTTGCCCAATGGGATCACTTTCATTAACATTCTTTAAACTTTAACATAAATATTTCTTGAATTTGAGACTTCAGGCAACATAATCTTACTTGACGTTATTTATTGTTTGAAATTTCTATTTACTTAGAATAATTTATATCCAGAATTGTAGAGGCAACTACTCAGATACCATGTAACATAACAAGGCTATATATGCCAATAGCTTCTTTTTTCATTAATGAGTTCTTTCACTCTTGCGGTTTTTCTTTCTAGATAACTATGATTAAGCATAGTTAAGAAAAAGTGAGGTAATTTCTTCTTGTTTGTTTTTTTCTAAAGCAAAGCCAGCCAGCACAAGCCTCTCCATCAAGTGGAAGACAATCTGGAAATAGTGAACGTAAACGAAAGGAACCTCGAGAAAAAGATAAAGAAAAAGAAAAGGAAAAAAATAGCTGTGTTATTTTGTAACAAGTGTTGGATTTTATTGAAACCATCTATATGTCTTGAGAAACAAAACCACAGGAAGAAAGGAAGAAAAACCGATAAATACCGTCTGTGCCTGATTTCCCAATGGATTTTGTTCATGTTTTTCAGGGGAAAGGTTGTTACTTAACTATAATGAGACTTTTTAAGTCACACAGTACACTATTTATGAGCTGGAGTTTCCTGTTACAAGTTGGAAATGCTGTGTGTTGTCATTCATGAAAAATACTGCACTTGTAGCCAAATAAGCAAATCACAGCAAATTTTGTGTCATAGTGACATTCATAATTCATATCAGTTAGTAAGCTATTTTATCTTCTGTTCTAACAATGAATGGAGGTAATTGATTTTGTCTGATTCCTTCCTGAAAACTAAATATTAGCACAATAGTTTCTGAAATGAATATTTCAACATTAAATTATGATCTAATCCACAAGAAACCAGGGGTTTAATATAGGGTTTAAAAGAGAAAAAAAGACAAAAAAAAACCAGGAATAAATAATTCTTAATTGTATATTGGACTAGTTCAGCCCTTGAACAGCTTTACATTGCTTTAGGAATATACATTTTAGATATTATAAGAACTGATCATGGAGCTCGGATTTAATTAGATAGAAAAACTAAAGACTTGTATTTTTTTCCAGTAGCAAAAAATTACATAATACTAATACTCATATCCTATCAAAATCAGATATTATGACTTTGTAGTGTGAAATTTTGAGGAATTTTGAAATCTTTAATATAGGTAACTTGGACCACAGCTACTATTTACTGGCAGTGTAATAAGTGAGAATAAGAAGGAAACCACAGTGGATGCTGGGCTTTGTAAATATGAGGATGTAGAAAAGCAAGTAGTTCAGTGTCTACCTTTTTCTAGAATTACCTTGAACCTTAAAATTTAAATCATGTTTATTTGCTAGAAAATTAAGTATACTTTATTAAAACCAACAAAAAAGCACATTTTTGAAAGGAAGTTAGATTATAATCTCCGAGTCTAGTAAAAAGCAGTAGTAGAAATCTGTTGGAGGAATTTATATAAAAGCAATCAGTTTTTTTAACTTATGAGAACCAAATAAACCTATAACATCTTGTAGTGTTTGTAGGATTCAGAAAGAATATTTATTGAACTTTATCATGAAGCAACACATGTATTTCTGTATTTCTAGATATAGTTTGGAAAACTATCTTAATAGTCACTTTTTTATGCTTTGTATTTAAAAGTTTGTTTTAGTCATTTTTGAAATGACTATTGCTGTTGCAAGTAGTTATGTGATTTACATGCTAAGCCTCAGTAAGTTTGTTTAAGAGCATCAATCTAACCTGAGCATCCACTTGGAGAATGTTGTTGCGGTCTCGGTGACAATAGACTACAAAAAAAAAAAAAAGTGGTCTAGATTGCTTAAGCTATGTCCTTAACATTCTCCATGATCTAAGAGGATAGTCTACATGTAAAAAGTAGTCTTATTTATGGAAGGAATTATTCTAAGGGAAAAATCCAGGGTCAAGCTATATTTTTTATGTCTTGTGTATTGCATGTCTGTTTATGTTACACTATTTGTTACTCCTTCAAATTTCCTATGCTAGCATGATAATCATCAGAGAACCTGTTTGGGGTATAAAACATTAATATAAAATATTTGGTGAGTCTCTTGATAATAACCCAGAATATCGTACATTGGTAAAGTAACCAAATATACTGCAGAATTCTCTGTTGGCTCAAACAAGTTGACCTTAGTCCAGGTTTACTCTTTTTTTTTTTTTTTTTTAGTATATTTTTATTGATTTCAGAGAGGAAGGGAGGGGTGTAGAAACATCAATGATGAGAATCATTGATCGGCTGCCTCCTGCACATCCCCTACTGGGGATCGAGCCCACAACCCAGGCATGTGCCCTTGACTCGGGACTGAACTTGGGACCCTTCAGTGCACAGGCCAGTGCTCCATTCACTGAGCCAAACCAGCAAGGGCCAGGTTTACCCTTGTCATTCTGGCTGAAGGAGGGAACTAAAACTTCAGAGTTTGTTTTTCCCCAGATAGTTGTGATAGTGCAGTATATTTTAATAATAATAAATAAATCCTGAGAAATTTTACAAAGCATATTCGAGGCATATGTTCTCATATTTATATTTACTATTTATTGCCCTTGAAAAATTTATGTGTAGAAGTTATTCTGTTTTTGCTACTGTCTACTTAATTTGTTCAAAAGATAATACTGCCATTCTCCATTCCCTCTGGAAGAAAAAAGACTCACTCAAAAGCAGCAGTGCTATCAGATAAGTACATGTTAATGTATACTTATAAGAAGTAATTTAAAAATGTAATGTGTTTGTTAATTCAGCCTTTTTCTATGTAATATTTCTAAGTCAGATTTTCTTACATTCCTGGAATGTTTGATATACCAAGAATAATAATGATAAAATGTTTGCTTTGATTACTGTGGGGGTAAAATTAAATGTCCAATTCTATTAAAACAAACAGACTTCTCAGAGATAACTGGTTTCCCATCCTTGAAAATTATAAAGAATTTAGAGCTATTGTGTCTTTATTTTCTTATATTTTGCTCAAGGCCACAAATTATACTCAGACATTTCATTGCTGGTTTGGGTATATAGGAATTTGATAGTGGTATATTAAAGTCTTTCCTTCACAGTGTTTTGCAGTACTTGAAAATTGTTACATGTATACTGCTAGCAGCAGTTAGAACACAAACATTTTTGCTTTTAATATTTATTAGATTAGGGGCACATTTCCATCAACCAGTCAACATTACAGCTAGCAAAAGAGGCACATGCATGAATGACATAATCACTGGGCTTTCTCGTATTTTTAAAATGTTCCTTAAGGTTAGTGAACAGTCTATTAACTATGAATTTTCTTCATCTCTAATGCCATTGAATCAACAGTGCTGTGATGCACAATAGGTTTTTGACATTTAACAGTACTTATTATGTATTCTAAAGCAAGGATCCATGACTTCTATTAGATTCTCAAAGGAATCTAGGCATTTTTCCTCAAATTTAAGAGTCAACATTTTAAGATGCTAAGCAGTTTGCGGCAACTAAAATTGGCAGTGACTGCTTCCTATAATATGCTGGCCCACTGTGCTTAGTTAAAGTGACTTCAATGTTTCAGGGTGTCATGTTAGTAATTAAATGAGGCATAGATTTAAGTTTAGGAATAAGCTTTGGAAGCATATGTTTTGTTTTATTGTCTCACATTTCTAATATTTGTCTACTTATCCCTTAAGATGTTTTGAATTTTTCCTCGTACTTTTTAACCTAAGTTTAATTAAGCAAGTTAATGTCAGAGATTAGTGACTGAACTCAACATTAACCATTTTGTACTTGCACAAAAACTTATTTTGTTTTTAATGAATCACCACCTCAGTTCACTAAGAGACAGAAGATCTTGAAAGGAAAGGATTAGAAAGTCCAGTAGATATTTAAGGAACAAATTATTGTCCCTATAATAATGTAAGCAGGTGAAGCAAAAAAATCAAGGCAAGAATTTCCAGAACTGCCCTCAAACAATCTAATTTATTTTAAAAAGAATTTTTTAAAGCAAAAAGCAAACTTTCCTGGTCAATATACCAGTTATTTTAAACATGATGGAAATCTATGGGCTTTACCTATCACATGATACTTGAGTGTACAACTTGAACTATAATTGTAAACTATTTAAGTTTGATAAAGTGGAGGCATTAAAGGTAGTATTTAAGTTATATTTTAAGGAACTGGAAATGTGGAATTCTGAATCATTTTATGTCTAAAAACCTGGCTTTTATCCTGCCCTGGTAAAACTTCCTGTGCCTCAGTTTACTCTAAACATGTAAATAATGCTTACTTTTTAGTGCTTTGCACTCCTGAATAAAGGGCATAGTATAAGCACAAAGTATTACTTAAATAATCAAATATCACACACCTTTTGTTCTTGGATGTGCAGTGACAATATTTTTCTCCCAGTGACAATATTTTTAAGCCAGTTTTTTAATGCTTCCAGAATTTGTAGAATTACCTTGCCTTTAAGTATGGCATCATCTCTTCTCAAAATATATTTTACAGTTGCTTTTGTGTTCAGTGGGCTATAGAGTCCAAATCAAGAGTATTTGGGGAAAATAAAAAACATTAATTTTTTTTTTACAATATCTTTCATATGTCTAAATATTTAGATTCTCTGCTTTTTCCTCCATGGAACAAAGTACATTGGTTGTAGGTTACCAATACCATATATGTAAACTTTATTGCATGGATGGAATTCATTTAGATCTCTCAAATACTTTCATTTGGGGGGCTATTTAAATTGTTTTTTAGTACAAAATGTTATTTGATAATGTGCGGTTAAATTCTAGTTAGAAAGTAAATGAAGATGGTAAAGGAACTCATCAGAATCAGAGTTCTTAGGTTCTCTGGTAATTGGTGTCATTTTTTTATACTGATGTCCAGCACTTCTGAAGCTATTGGGAAAACATGAAGAATTGAGGTTATTCTTCTTGGGTGACACTATAACACAAAGTAAAATTTAAAATAGAAGGCTTCCTGGACAAAATAAATTACTAAATAGAGAAAATGGAGTCTGACAAATTACTGGACCCTGGTAAATTTAACTCTAAAGATGTATCTAGATTTTAAATCATGCATATATCTTACTTAATCCTCATGGGTTTCGTTTTGTTTTAATCCTTATGTTTCTGCTGTTAAGAAATTAGAGTTAAATAAATTGATATGCATATATTTTTATATGAAGGGTTCTAGTTTCTAATTTCAATTCTATCTCAAAAATATTAAACTCAAAAACAGGGTAAAAGCCTTCAACTACTGCCACACGTTCTGCTTCATCCTGTTGTTCGAAAAAAGGAGGAAATTTGACTTGTCTGCTTATAACATGTGTTGTTTTTTTAGGACATGGTACTGTCCCAAATAAGGTGTTGAAATACCATGGCAAAAATAACAAAGCCTACGCTTTCAACCACAGTGGGTTAAAAAACAAAGAATTGTATTATTTTTCTAAAAAAAAAAGTCTCTTTCATCAGATATTCTAAGAATTTCTTCAAATCATATAGTCATTTGTCACCAATAGCTTTGAAAACTTTATATCCATCCTCCCTGTAATAGCCTGTTTTGAGAAGAAGGTATGCCTCTTGGATTAGGAAATGCACAAAGCAAAATTATGAAGTCGATCCTGGCTTTAGTAGATACAGTTTTAAATAGGAAGTCAGGAAACTAAGTTGGTCACTTAAATTCCCAAATCAGCAACCTGTCATAACATTATAACAAATGCCCAACCGGGCAATTCTAACGAATGAGATGTATTTTGAGACTAAAATTGACAATCTTTGAAGAGATGTCCTGTGTGTCTCTCAATTTTGTCAGTTTTTATTCCTTTTTATATCTTCATTCTACAAAATAATCATTTTTTCCCAGGGTACACTAGATATCTAAGTTTTACAGATTTTTAAAGATGAGGATTTGAAAAGCTTCCAGTGTTTTTTTTATTAAAAAGCTCTATCTTCCTCAACAAAATGACAACTATTGTTTTCAGATCCGCACACCATAGGTAAGAATGTGATAGAAGTTGGGTATATGATAGCTACACAACAGTCAGCAAAGGGATAACCTTCACTTGGGAAACTTCAGAGGAACCTGCCAGTTATGTCCTAAAGTTAGTGCATGCAAGTCTTTCTCCGTGGCTTGTGCAAATCTGTGAATTGTGGCACAGATTTGGGGGAATAGCAAGTGAAATGGTATAAAGATTGCAGAGAAAGTGATCTTGAAATATAACAAGAAGAAGAAACCAGTCTTTTCCCCTCAACTGTGGGACTATTTGGGTCAAGAAATTGCTATGACAAAGATTTCTGTGCCAGGCCAAGACTGGCCAATTGAAACAGTTCTCCAAGAGTTTAAATTGGTAGAGTGTGTACGATGCCTATTTTTTCCTCCTTTCTTTTACTATCTTAATGCCCTTCTTACTTCTAAAATAAGTCATCTGTTTTGCTTTATGATCAGCTTTAAACCCAGTTTAAGAATAATAGCCACCCTAGAGCTGATAGGAAAGAGCATTGAAATACATTCTAATTATGCTAAACCTATTTAATTCTAAAAATTGTGTTAAGTTTTAAAAGTTTCACTTGGGGGATATTTCTAGAAAAGGCATATTGAACATAGATGGGAAAGTATAAAATATTTCTGATAGGTTATTCAGTATTATTCAACATTTAATTTCATGTTTGTTGCTGTACCACAAAGATGGTGTCATTCTTGGATTAAAATGTTGGATTTCTTGTTAATATGCTTTAAAATGTAACCAGTGATAACACCATTAGCATTTTTATTATAGATTATATTTTATTTCAATAAACTTTGATATTTAGACAAAACAGTCTTTCTGTTATGTATATTTATCTCATTAAGTTATTTTTTTTTAATTCTCACCCAATGATATGTGTGTGTGTGTTTTTTAAATTGACTTTTATAGAGAGGAAGGGAGAGAGACAGAAACATTGATGTGATAGGAACATGGATAAGTTGCCTCCCATAAGCACCCCAACTGAGGATCAAACCTACAACCTAGATATATACCCTGACTGGGAATCGAACTCACAACCTTTTGGTATACTGGACAGTGCTCCAAACAACTAAGCCACTCGGCCAGGGCTCATTAAGCTACTTCTTATAAATTTAAGATGACTGGGGAAATGAAATTGACATATTGATTCAAATTTATGTTAGAATACTTGGACCAATTTTTAAAATATATTTTATTGATTTTTTACAGAGAGGAAGGGAGAGGGATAGAGATTTAGAAACATCGATGAGAGAGAAACATCTATCAGCAGCCTCCTGCACACCCCCTCTATCCACGGAGCCAAACCGGTTAGGGCAGTTGGACCAATTCTTGACAAAGACATTTCCCCCACCCCAGGCAGTGAATAATGAAACAATTAACTGTAGACCATATAGTTAATTACCTGATCCCAATGCTAGATTTGTTTGTTGTACCTGATACTTCTCTTGGAGGACTTAAGTTAGAAAGAGCTGAGAATGGATCGATTTCTCTTTATATCAAGCCAACCGTAATGTAAAGTTTTTGTACAACAATTTAATGTCCAAACCAGCTAATACCTGATATTTATCTGTGAAAGCTCTTGTAGACTCCTCAGTCCTCTAAGCAGAATTATTCATTCCATATATTGTTTTGCTGAACTCTCACCATTTTATCACTTAAGCTAGACTGTGAGCCTTTTAAGGACACAGATCATGTCTTATTCACTTTGGCACATTACGTAATCATTGGTACTTTAAAAAACTCGAATATCTATTTATAGGAATTTTTAAAAAGTACCTATATTCTATAGTTACTAGAGGCCCGTGGGGTCCCTCCACCTGGCTGGTGATCGGGGACAATCAGGGCCATCTCACCCAGTCCCGATCCAGGCCAGACCCTAACAGCAAGCTAACCTACCAGTCAGAGCATCTTCCCCCTGGCGGTCAGTGCACATCATAGCAACTGGTCGGTCAACTACTGAGTCAGACACTTAGCATATTATGATTTTACTAGAGGCCCAGTGCACAAAAAATCGTGCACTGGGGTGGTCCTTCAGGCCGGCCTGCCCCCTCTCACAGCCCGGGAGCCCTCAGGGGATGTCCTACTGTCCTCCCTCTGCAGGAGGCAACCGTGCCAATCAGGGGAAGGCGCTGCCCCCATCACCCTGCCACTGCTGCCGCTGCTGGCCACAGTGGCTGCCTGCCCTCAGCCCTTGCAGCCGCTGCGACTTTGTCTGGAAGGATGTCCAGCTATCCAGTCTAATTAGCATATTATGCTTTTATTATTATAGATATATATACATTGTAACTCATAGCACAGAATGCTCAGCACACACTTTCCCTCCAGTCCCTAGTCTTGGAGACTTCATGTCCTTCAAGGCTCTGCTCACTCTCTTTAGCTGCCACACAAGTAAATGGCATCGTGTGTGTGGAAACCCTTTGCAGGCTCCATGGGCATGTCTTTACTTTGCTGCGGTTCTGATTACCCCAACATAAGGAGGGGTTAGCACCATTATCAGGTAACACCATCGGGGTAAGACCCCTACAGTGGTTTTGAATAGGCCATGGGTTCCCCTAGATGGTTTGCTCAGTTGATAGAGCCACAGCCTGTGAACTGAAGGGTCCTGGGTTCCATTCTGGTCAAGGGCACATTCCTGGGTTGTGGGCTCAATCCCTAGTGGTGGACATGCGGGAGGCGGCAGACATATTCTCTCTCATCATTGATGTTTCTATCTCTATCTCCCTCTGCCTTCCTCTCTGATATCAATAAAAATGTTAACAAATATAAATAAATTGGCCATGAATCAAATGTCGCTGCTCTCCATCCATCCAGCCCCCTCACACCCTCTTTTGTCTTCATCGCCCCCTCCTCTTCCTCCCCCCCTCCCCCACACACACACACTCTGCTGGGATCTGTAAAATGGGGTCAGGATTTCTACTTCAACCGGGGGCCACGCTTTGCACTGCCCTCCTTCCCTGCCCAGCTCTGTCCCCAGTCCTGCGGGCTCTCTCCCTCCCTCTCCCCCTCGTCTAACTTGGTGAGCCCTACTCTGCCCCCTCCTGCGACCTCCTATCTGTAGCCTCTCCCTTTCCCTTCTGGGGGTGGAGCTCCCCAAAGGCTGTGAGGGGCGAGGCAATGTGGGTGGGGCTGTGCTTGGGGAACCCAGGTAGGGCCTTGGAGGAGAGCTGCGGTGAGGGGTCACGGGGAGGAGGAAGGAGGGACGTGGAAGAGGCACAGGGCTACTCTGCTGCCCCCATCCAGCAGCTTTTCTAGGCCCCGGCGCAGCTTTCACCCTCCGCCCCTAGCTGCCTCCCCCGCTTCCTTTCAAGTTTTTGACTCGGTTTCTCCGACTCAGCCCCGCCCTCCTCTCTGCTGCGTCCCTGGGAGCCCTGGGCCGACCCTTGGCCTTTGGCAGGCATACCTAGCCCTGTGGTGCTATCTACTCTCCTGAAGTAGTGAAACGTAACAAATAAAAAGAAGTAGCTCTGAAGATTATAAATTGTGCACTGGGAACGCCACAGGATGCGGAGGGCTGCGCAGTTATGGCTCTCTGATCATGCATAGCAGCCTCCCAGCCACCCGGTCCCTCTTGGTTCCCATCCCACCCGGCTCCGCCCAGGGCTGGGCCAAACCCTGGGAGCTTCCTGATGGCTCTCACTTCACACCTTTCCAGTTCAACCCACCAGCACCTGCAGCAAACTAACCTATGGGTTGGAGCGTCTGCCTCCTGGTGGTCAGTATGCATCTAGCAACTGGTTAAGCAGTTGGACTCCCAGTGGAACTCCTGTCAAGGGAGCAATTTCCATATTAGGCTTTTATTATATAGGACTAGAGGCCCAGTGCACAAATTCATGCATGGGTGGGGTCCCTCTGCCTGGCCAGCAATCAGGACTTATCAGGGCTATCTTGCCAAGTCCCAATGGGGCCCCTGGGGCTGGCAGGCAGGGAGAGGGGAGAGACTGAGTGAAGTTGGCTGTGGGAGCACACTGACCACCACGGGGCAGCTCCTGCATTGAGTATCTGCCCCCTGGTGGTCAGTGCACATCATAACGACCGGTTGACCATTTGTTTGATGGGTCCTAATGGTCACTTAGGCTTTTATATATACTGAGTGGCCAGATTATTATGACCACCTGATGTTTGTAGGCAAATTAGCTATAATTTCACGCTGAAGTTGCTAGAGGGCCAGACCATTATAAATAGGGAAGCAGGTTGTTTACCATGACAGAAGTGATTTTTTTCTGAAGATATGGGTAAACAACCCAATTTAACAGCCCAGGTTATTCTGACCACCCCGTCAGTACTTTGCTGGGCCACCTTTTGCCTTCAATACTGTGGCAATTCTTCTTGGCATTGACTCCATGAGATGTTGAAAGGTGATGTGAGGAATCTGACACCATGCCTGATGAATAGCACTGTCCAGTTCTGTGAGATTTGATGGTTGTGGAACCAGCTGCCTGATGCTCTTTTAACTTCATCCCACAAATGCTCAATTGGATTGAGATCTGGTGATTGTGGGGGCCACCTAAGCAAGGTAAAGTCTCCTTCATGTTCTTGAAACTACTCCTGCACAATATGAGCACTGTGGCATGGCGCACTGTCTTGTTGGAAGGAGCCATCTCCATTGGGATATGTCATCAACATGATAGGATGAACTTGATCAGCAATACTTAGGTATGTTGTGCTATTCAGACATTGTTCCACACGAATTAAAGGCCCCAAATGATGCCAGGAAAACATGCCCCAAACCATAACACTGCCGACCACATGACTTTTTTCCAATGCTCAACTGTCCAATCCTTGTGTTCCTGTGCGAATTGGAAACATTTTTATCTTGGTAACTACAGACAGCAAAGGTGTTCGAACAGGCCTTCAGCTTCCATATCCCATACGATGCAGTGTATGGCTAATTTGCCTACAAATGTCAGGTGGTCATAATAATCTGGCCACTCGGTGTATATAGATTGCTTGTCTGTGCTTTAAATAAATGAGTTGGGTTACTGAATCCGTTTTCTCCTTTAGCATAAAAGTTATGTGCATAGAGGGAACTAAAGTCCTTAATTCTTTATCCACCCCTTCCTCTCTGATTTTCCCTGGGTATCATCCTGCATCCTCTTAGAGCCACGGGAAGGACCCTTGGGAAGTAGCAGCCTCAGCAAAACTAAAGCAGCATTGCTCTTCTCCCATTTCATAGCCCTCATCTGGGTCTCTTTTCTCACTTTATATTATCCTACACAGTAGGCACCTATTAATTTGTTGGCGCTGAAATTTGAAGGCAAGCAACGTGATCCATACTCATTTTTTCTTACAAATAATACCCGGGAATGGGCATAAATCTGGGCCAGGTCTCTGTTCAAATTCTTATTCTGGCCATTTTAAGTCACTTTTGATTTAAACCCTGCAGAAATGTTCAAAACTGGACCTACTGGTCTTGTTTGTACTCTGTAGTCTTAGATCAAGCTAATTCTGCACAGCCCGTTTTCTCACCTCTAAAACAGAATAATTTTTACCTCTAGTGTCATATACATAATAAAGTCAATAAATTGTAACATTGTTAATAACAGACGAGGGACTTTTTAAAATTATTTTTTATGTGCTTTATTTTTATTTTTATTTTTATTTTTATTTATTTTTATTGTTCAGATTATTACAGTTGTTCCTCTTTTTTCCCCCATAGCTCCCCTCCTCCCAATTCCCACCCCAACCTCTGACCTTGCCCCCCCATTGTCCTCATCCATAGGTGTACAATTATTGTCCAGTCTCTTCTATGTGCTTTATTTTTAAAAAAATATATTTTTATGAATTTCAGAGAAGAAGAGAGGGAGATAGAAACATCAATGATGAGAGAGAATCATTGATTAGCTGCCTCCTACACACTGCCACCCGGGATACAGCCTGAAATACAGGTACACAGGTACACAGGTATGTGCCCTAACCACAGAATCGAACCGTGACCATCTGGTTCCTAGGTTAACACTTAACCACTGAGCTGCGTCGGACAGGTTTTTTGTTTTTGTTTTTAACCAAGCCAACAACTTTAAATGAGAAAAAAATTTTGATTATGGAGACAGAGAAGTGGCCACAAGATGGGCAAGAGCCCACCAGAGGCTGGTGTCTGAGTCAGCTGCTACTCAGGTCCCCATGACAATCCACAGGGGCCAAAAGGGCCCTGAGCTGTGTAAAGTTGGTCCAATACCAACTGAATTCTCAGAAAAACTTTTAGCCCCCATACCTCCAACTGGTAACTTCTGCCTGCTGGGGAAGCAACCATCTGGTCTCAGAAACCTTCCTGTATCTGGTCTTCTTCCCCTGCAGATTCAACTTGATACTTGATAAATTAGTTCTTTCTTTCCTGTGGAGAATTTAAGGAGGGGAAGAGGAGAAACAAAGCTGCCACCTTTAGGGGAAAAAAGGCTTTTCAGTCCTATTTTAAAAGACAAAAGCTGGTGTTTACAAATGAATTAATGGCCCATTAATATACCACCAAAAATATGTTGGAAGTAGAAGTGTATTTTCAAATAATACCTACAATATGCAAAGCACAGTGCTAACAACTTGGGGGTATCACCAATGACATAATTCTTGGTTTTGGTATTAGGAAGAATCTTGTCTCAGAAAAACAATAATTCAAGGTACTTTTTTTTCTTCTACATATATTTTTATTTCAGGGAGAGAGTGAGGGAAAGGTAGAAACGTCGATGATGAAGAGAATCATTGATCGACAACCTCCTCCCCCTCCAATTGGGGATCCAGCCTGCAACTTGGGCATTTGCCTGACCCGGATGAGCCAACACTTTGAGCCAAACTGGCCAAGGCCCAGCTTTCTTTATAAAAATCTCTAAATTTGGTTTTCACAACTGACCAGCCAGATCTCTGTAACTGCTGCCCCTGACCCTTAAAGGGCTACTTCCAACATCAATGCCGTGTCAGAAGGTGGTTTTGTCAGGTCTTCTCAACTTAAAAAATTAGATTGTTGATTTGTTCAAATTTTCCTACACATACAGACAGTGTGGGTAATTATTTTTTCATCAGGTTGCCACGGTATAGCTTTTTCAAGATCAGGTCACTTCTCAGATACCCATCTGAAAAAGAGGTAGGACAGTAACTGGTACCTATGGGTAGGCAGGATTCTTGAGTATTAGGCAAGCAATGCACTTAAAATGCTTAGCATACTGCATGCACATACTAGGTGTACCAGTTAATAATGCAGATTTTCAATAATGGAGTTACACATATGCTGATATACATGCGACTTGATATGTATGCTATTATGTTGTATTGACTTGATATGTATGCTATTTTGTTGTATTGAAGTAAGCTTCAAAACTTCATGTTAAATTTTGTGAAGGTGTTAATATCAGATATTTTTACACTTAAAAATGTCAAATTTCATGCTAAAAAAAGGGCATTTGCTGGAAATTTTAATTCATTACTTTATTTTGAAGAAAAAGTTATATACTTCAGGAAACTTATGGTGAACATGCTCCATCTCAAGATACTTGTGAATGCTGGTTTAAATGCTTTAAAAGTGATGATTTCAGTGTGAAAGAAAAAGACCATCCAGGTCAACTGAAAAAGTTTGAAGACCAACAATTACAAGCATTATTGGATGAAGATGCATGTCAAACTAAAAAACTTGCAGAAAGATTAAATGTTGCTCAGCAAACAATTTCCAATCATTTACAAGCAATGAGAAAGATTTTAAAGGAAGGAAAATGGGTGCCACATCAACTGAACGAAAGACAAATGGAAAACTGAAAAGTCATCAGTAAAATGTTGCTTCAATGGCACAAAAGTTTTTTGCATCGAATTGTGACTGGCGATGAAAAGTGGATTTTGAGAATCCCAAATGCACAAAATCATGGGTTGATCCAGGTCAACCATCAACATCAACTGCAAGGCCAAATCGCTTCGGAAAGAAGACAATGTTCTGCGTTTGGTGGGATCAGGAAGGTGTGGTGTATTATGAGCATCTAAAACCAGGTGAAACCGTTAATACTGATTGCTACCAGACAACAAATAATCAATTTGAACCATGCTTTGATTGTAAAATGAGAATAGGCCAGAAGACAGGGCAAGGTAATTTTGCTTCATAACGCACCATCACACACTTCAAAACCAGTTAAAGACACGTTAAAAGATCTTGCCTGGGAAGTATTAATCCACCCGCTGTATTCACCAGACCTTGCTCCTTCAGATTAGCACTTGTTCCGATCGATGGCACACGCACTTTCTGAGCAGCACTTCAAAACATACAAAGTGGAAAATGGGAGTCTCTGAATGGTTTGCCTCAAACCAAGAAAAGTTCTATTGGGACAGTAATCCACAAATTACCTGAAAGATGGGGGAAATGTGTAGCTAGTGATGGACATTACTTTGAATAAAGCACATTTGATGTTTCTCTTGAAATTATCATGTTTTCTTTGACTACAAAATCCACATTAACCAGTATACCTAGTAAACTGCTTAGCAGATGTTAGTAACAATGTATCATCAAACCTCAATTCTGAAATGTCTCCCATCTCGAACAATTAGCTTCTCAACTTGACAGCCCTTTCATGCTTATAGCTATATTATTAGTCACAAGTCTCTCAGGTGACAAAGGAGAGAATGTGTGCATGTGACTCAGTTTACCACTGTTAAAATCTCAGGATATTGTGCTGTGAATATTTTCATGTTTTGTTTTTTTTTCTGCTTATTATTGTTTCCTTTTTAAAAAAATGTTTTTAGCAGACGAGGGTTAGAGATCAACCCAAGGACTTGTATGCATGCATATCTGCATAACCAATGGATACAGACACAGGGGCGGTGGGGGTTTGTCCTGGGGTTTGGGAGTAGTGGGGGAGGTGGATCAATCAGGGAAAAAGGAGACATATGTAATACATTAAACAATAAAACAAAAGAAAAAAACCATGTCACAGCTCTGAAAAAAAAAATTTTTAATTGATTTCAGAGAGGAAGGGAGAGATAAAAACATCAATAATGAGAGACTCACTGATTGGCTGCCTCCTGCAAGCCTCCTATTGGGCATGTGCCCTTGACTGGAATTGAACCTGGGGACCCTTCAGCCTGCAGGTTGACACTATCCACTGAACCAAACCAGGTAGGGCAATTTTCATTTTTCATTGTACATTTCCTTTCCTTTTTGTTAAATTTTCATTTACATTTCATGTTCTTTTTGTTTTTAAAGTGTTTACTTATTGATAGTATATTAGGCATGTACTATATACAAGAAAGGTTAAAACAGGATCATCTGGGGGTCTGGGAAGTATTAATTCAGTTTATATTGTTGCTAATGGAAAAAAATGATTCAGTTTTCAAATAGCCGTCTGGAATGAATTAAGTTTGTAAAACAAGGTTCCACTGTAATTGCTTGTGATTATTCCACTCTATAAATGAGCAAACAGACTAGCAGTGATATAATAACCCAAGTCACAAAGAGAAGGCAAAGCGAAATTAGTTCATTCCTATACTGAGGTGTCTATGTGCCATTTTACAGTGTGGGAGATCAGGAAATGAAGTAACACACACCCACACACACTCCAGTTGCTCCCACTGTTGTAAGGTTGGGAAGGGCAACAAAGGCTCTGAGATCCAGAGAACAAAGTGCCAGCTCTCCAAAGGGCCAAAGACCAGGGTGTGGTGGCCGCCCAAAGCACTCCGAAGCCTGAGCCATCTCATGGGCATGACCATATCCACACAGTAACATTTGTAAGAACCTGAATAAATACTCCTCTTCAAATAAAAGGTGACCTCAGACCTGAGATCTGGAGGTTAAGCAACTTGTGCAAGATCACAGAATAAATGATGGAGGAAGAATTTGAACTTGGACAGTTGAACTGCCTCCCATCTTTTACTTTGTATGAACGTACAAGATTGCCTAACTTACCGAGACCATAGAACATATGGATTATGTATCACTAATTTATATGAAGGCATATGGAGGCTTTAAGAGATAATCTTCAGAATTTACTTTCAAGGGCTTCTTAGAAAGATGCCTTAAAAAAAAAAAAAAGCCCTAAGATTAGTGGATGCGTCTCTAACACTTCAAAAGACCGTACTGTCCAGCTACCGAGGTGGAGTCAAACATATACTTATTTTCAGGAACAAAGACCAAAAGACTGCTCTTATAGCTCTAAACCTCGTCAATGACTTTGGGTTTAACTCCAGAGAGGGCTGGAGGACTAACGCCTAGAAAGCTGCAAACAAAGACACATACACTTCCAGGTGTGGACTTTTATTTTCACAAAAAGACAACATTGCCTTCCCACATACAAGTATTTACAAAACCCAACTGATTCACCCATCTAGAACCTGGGTTTTTTCCACTTCTCAACATGGTTGGGAACATGGAAACATTAATACCCACATAATTCCCAGAGTTGGAATTTATCCATCAAACAGTACAGATTACCTAAAAGTGCACTTACCTGCACAACTCATCCTAAGAACCTCAGTGATACAAACCTCACGGCCAAGGTTTCATTAAGCTGTTTGGTCTCACCATGCAAACCTGAACAAGTATGCTGCTATGCTAAACTGAAACTCGGTTCTCAGGTTCTCCTTACAGTTAAGAAGGTTCTCAACACTTTAGCAACTATACAGAATATGAAGGTTTATTTCAAAAAGAGTACATTCTTTAAAACCAGGGTACACAGATGTACTTCATGTAACAGTACCTTCTGCAAAAAATAGGTTACATAATATTCAGAAATGCGAGGAATAATAGTATTCTCTAAAAATTAGACAGCAGACCTTTTCAGCTTATACAGCCTTCAAAATGGAGGCTGAAAATGCCTGGTGACATGTAACTCTATAGCCTGATACCAGAGCCAGGCTGCAAATGAAACTACCACCACACAGCTGCAAACTACCCTTTCTACTCACACAGTTTAAACAAAATGGTTTTGATTCCAATCTTTTCCAATGTGTCTCAGTGCTACAAGAAAAAAAAGTTGAATACACAAAACTATTAAAAGTTACAACAGAACTATTTAAACATCTCCAAAATTGAGAAAAGCAATCATGGTAAATTTTAAAAAAGGAGAATAAAGAAAAGTCTGAACGAACTCTCAAGCAAGTCAGAGGTCCTCTTCTTAAGTAGTCAAATAAAGTTTACTGGAGATTTCAATAAATTATTTTGAAACCATGGCAGAGAGCTAATTTTCAGAATCGTCGTGGAGGCCCGCTTTTAAATGGCTTAAATCCAGAGCCACTTCCTCTTGGTATGGAATTGCCACCGATTTGCACAATTCTATTAATTGGGGAGGCATTACTGAAAAAGGAGTAAAAGAAAAAAAAAGTCAGAGAACAAAAGGGCAAATAATTACAGTTAATACCTACAAAGTGCTTATAATTTACCAGGCACTATTCTTTGTACTTTACCTATATTAAAAGTAAGTTCTGTTTTCAAAAGTCCTACCCATCCCACTTTACTGATGAAGAATCTGACATCTGGAAGTTCAGTAACTTGTGCAAAGAGCATAGAACTAGTAAATGGTGGAGGGAGAATTTGAATTTGGGTAGTTGAACTTGCCACATAGAAAGCCATTTAAGGGTATACACTTGAGTGGACTATAGCAGTAGTTCCCAAGTATGGTCCCCAAATCAGCATCAACTAGGAAGTTGAATCTCTGACATAGAGAGCAATATATATATATGAAGACGACCTGTCAAAAAACCCTAAATGTTGGGAGATAAAGACCTATAGTGAAATGGGTTTCATTAAGTAGAATAAAACCAGTTATAGAAAGATCTGACTGCCAGGCTGAGGAAATCTGGATTAGCTCCTGTGACCTAGAGAAGCTGCTTGTGGCTCTGAAGCAAGCAAATGGTGTAATAGAACAGTTCCAGCCCGGCAGGCGTGGCTCAGCGCTGGAGCATCAATCCATGAATCAGGAGGTCACGGATTCGATTCCCAGTTGACGCATATGCCCAAGTTTCAGATTTGATCCCCAGTAGGGGGCATGCAGGAGGCAGCCTATTAATGATTCTCTCTCATTATTTATGTTTCTCTCTCTCCCTCTCTATGAAATTAAGAAAGAAAACAAACCATCCCATATATATATTTTAAAAAGTTCCAGTGGTTAAATTAGAAATAGTGTGAATAATGGAACAGAAAAAAAGACTAATTTGGGAATATTTAATAGAAGCTGAAATGAGGAAGAAAGCATAGCTGTTACAAATGTGTTTTTTTTAGTTTTTTTAAAAAATATTTTTATTTATTTCAGAGAGGAATGGAGAGGGAGAAAGAGATAGAAACATCAATGATGAGAAAGAGAGTCATTGATAGGCTGCCTCCTGCACAACCCACACTGGGGATTGAGCCCACAACCCAAGCATGTGCCCTTGACCAGAATCGAACCCGAGACCTTTCAGTCCGCAGGCTGACGCTTTGTCCACTAAGCCAAACCAGCTAGGGCTGTTACAAATGTTTTTAAAAAACTGAACCAAATTTAGAAATTTATATTAGGAATGAAGATAGACAAAGTTGAGGCCCATGGTTTTCCAGTCTGGGTGAATGCGGTATTAGTGGCATTGGCAAATTAAAAAAAGCTAGAGGCAGTAACTGGGACATGAAGGTTTGAAACAGGAAAAGAACGAGTTGGATGTGACCTTGAATTTACGGAGACAGCAGGCCATTTACATGGGAGATCACATTATAAAAGTCCATTTGAAGAAGCCGGCAAATTGGATCAAAAAAATAGAAAGGAAATTATGATGCATTAGAAAGAGTGTTTTTAAAAAAACACACAAAAACGCAGTAGTGAGAAATAGTGCCCAGCACCTAGGATAATAAAGGACTCTATATTTATATTATCAAGAAACGAAGGCATTGGTGACCTTCAAAAACCAAAGACAGAATGAGTGATGAGGCTGTGCAGACACAAGCAGAAATAAACACTTAAATTTGATGGTAGATGCACCCAATAGAATAGTGGAAACTTGGGTTAGTAAGCTAACCCAATATATCTTCTAAAACCGGTGAATGAGAAAGAAAGAAGAGCATGCAAGAGAGGAAGAGGCCAAAGACTTGCCTGCTGAAAGGCCCTATGGAGGCTGGTGTGAGAAGAAAATGAAGCTTGCCTCTTAGCCTATGAACAGACTGTGGGTTAAATGTCCACCAGTTTTGCTTGAGTTATTTGAAAAGGGAGGAAGCAGAACAGACTTTCAGTTTTCTTCTTCTTTTCTCGACTTTTAGTAATGACAGATAGTGAACAAGAAGATGGTTCCAACTTGAAATTAATGTTCATTATCTACCAGATTCTGACATATATTCAGGTGTGTATCTAGATCAATATGCCAGAATGCCAACCAATTAACTTACTATGAGGAATATAAATGCAAAAATTAACATCAGTTGCCCTGCATAAAATCTTATGGAGATTTTGAGTTAATATGGGGAAATATTTGGGCAAGGGGTGTTGCTATCCAATCTCTCAGAAGCTATCACGATCTTTAAGGAAAGGATAAAGATATGGTTGTGTGCTGGCAGAAAATTTTTAACTAATTACTCCCTTACCTTGTGTGTTGGGTTATCATGTTTGCCCCTGACCGGCCATCACCCATTCGCCTTGCATCATGATAGCCAGGCCCTTGAGAAGGCGGGCCATGCCACTCTTTCCTTGGTCCGCTTGCATCCCGTCCATGGCGTTCAACCACACGTCGCTCTTCAGGGTAGTGCTAAAGACCCGTTAAAAGAGAAAGCATGACACCCTCAGCCTCATACCAATTTACTTGTGCTAGTATGCTTTTATTTGTTTACTTATTTTTAATTTTTATTATTGATTTTAGAAGAAGGAAGAGAAAGAGAGAGAAGTAGAGAGAGAAACATCAGTTTGTTGTTCCTCTTTTTTATGTATTCACTGGATGCTTTTTTCTTTTAATCATCATCTTTTTTCTTTTTTTAATATATTTTATTGATTTTTACAGAGAGGAAGGGAGAGGGATATAGAGAGTCAAAACATCGATGAGAGAGAAACTTCGATCAGCTGCTTCCTGCACACCTCCTACTGGGGATGTGTCCACAACCAAGGTACATGCCCTTGACCGGGATCGAACCTGGGACCTTTCAGTCTGCAGGCCGACGCTCTATCCAATAAGCCAAACCAGTCAGGGCTAGATGCTTCTTGTTATGCACCTGACCAGGGATCAAACTCGCAACCTTAGTGTATTGGGATGATACTCTAGCCAAGTGAGCTACCTGGCCAGGACACTAGTGTGCTTTTAATGTCAGAAGCAAATTAGTAAGATGTTTGGGAAGAGAAAAGAATTAATAATAGTACAACAACAAATATAAAGGGTTTTCTTCTATTTTGTATTAAGAAGCTACAGAGGGGCCCTAACCGGTTTGGCTCAGTGAATAGAGCATCAGCCTGCAGACTCAAAGGTCCCAGGTTCGATTCCAGTCAAGGGCATGTACCTTGGTTGCAGGCACATCCCCAGTAGGGAGTGTGCAGGAGGCAACTGATCGATATTTTTTTCTCATTGATGTTTCTAACTCTCTGTAAAAAATCAATAAAAAAATAAAAAGAAGCTACTGAGGGTGGGGTAGGGGGAAATGACTCAGCATTGTAATTTCTATTTCTATACCTTCTAGCACCCAAGTACTTTGTGCATGCTGAGTATTTCTGGATCTCTATTTAATGCCTGGATCTATATATATGTAAGAAAGCATAGTGAGAGGTCTTAACTTTAAGACAAATTAGGGTATATGATCAATATGTGAACAGCACATAAAAACAGGAGCTGTCATCTTATTTTATAGAGTACTAGTTAGTGCTATGGCTCTGACAAGGTCTTATATCCACGACTATAAAAAACAGAATACTAAACGCAAAGAAACAAAAGCCACAGAACCTAGGAGCTGAGGAAAGAAGAGTCAAACTTTATGATACTGAGTTTACAGAAAATAGAGCTAAAGGAACCCTAAAGAGAAGACTGGTAGAACAACTTATTGATGAAAAATAGAATTTTCAAGGATCTCTCCCAGGACTTCTTTCCTAAATGAATATCTGAATGCAGAGGGCAAGTCTATGGTACTGCCTTACTTTCACTCTATCTACAACAGGATATCTGATTATATACTCAGGCTTAAGGTTTATAGGTAAACTGCTCAATGAAATGATCTACTGAATATTTCCACTTATTAGAAACATTAAAGCTTATAATGCCACCAGGCTCAAATTTGTTATAAATGCTCTAAATAAAACAGAAAGTATACAGTGGTATTAGCAAGAATGTCAAGGGATTACATTTTTTCTAGTAAAAAAATGTCCCTAAAAGCCCTGGCCCATTGCTCAGTTGGCCTGTGGACGGAAGGGTTGTGGGTCTGTTTCCTGATCAAGGACACATACCTCATCAAGTGCCTGCAGGCCTATACTCTAAGTGCGGCACCACAGTGTCTACAATGAGTGGTTTGCAATGCGGAGCACAGCTACCTAGGAGTGGCAAAGTGCCTTCTGGGGCAACCAGGGAAATACTTTTGTTTGATATCTGGGGCTTGACTTTGTCAAACAGCTCTTTGTTGCATCTACCTTTGCTTTGTCAAATGTAAATCATGTAATAAACATGAGTATCTTCTTAAATTAAAAAAAAAAAAGGGGCACATACCTCAGTTGCCCAGTAGAGGTGCGTATGGGAGGCAACCAATCAATGTGTCTCTCTCATACAGATGTTTCTCTTCTCACCTCTCCCTTCCACTCTCTCTAAAAATCAACAGAAAAAATATCCTCAGGGGAGGATTAATAATAACAACAACAACAAAAATGAATAAGAATTTCAGGGTTAATATCCAACTTTTTAAAATTACTGATGTTCAACTACTGACAGTAAAATATGAAAAAATATGAAGATTTTTTTACAGGAAACTAGTTTCCCAGTCATTCTCATCAAACAATCTAGATCACATCAAAATAGTAAGTCCTCTAAAGTGATTTCCGAAGAGTTGAGCATAAACCTTCATTATGAGCACTTACCTGTGCTCCACTTCCTCGGTCTGTAATGACCCTTTCTCCTTCTCTGTTGCCATAGCTAGAAGCGTTACTGCGACTCCCGGGTGGAGCCCCTCTTACACTGTGTCCTGACACTTCTCTCCCAGATCGCTCTGGCCTTTCAACTCTGTTAAACAAAACCCCAAAAGGTATGTGATCAAAATTCTATTATAACTTTCTTTTAACCCAAATGCAATATATACTACCATCGAGGCATTAGAAACTACACGAATACCTTGCTTCCCGTTTGTCACTGGACATGCCTCCTTCACTTTTCCAGGTGGAGGTCCTAGAGGGAGTGGGCCCCGCTTCTCGCGGATGTCTCGGGTGAGTG
Organism: Murina feae; assembly: GCA_004026665.1. Classification (NCBI taxonomy): domain Eukaryota; kingdom Metazoa; phylum Chordata; class Mammalia; order Chiroptera; family Vespertilionidae; genus Murina; species Murina feae. Next base: position 71,993 of record PVJC01000645.1, on the reverse strand, counting down.
ATATCAGGCCTATCATGAATGATCACAGTTCTCCTCTCTTCTCGCTCCCCTCGTACTTCACGCCTATCTGTTTCTCTAAGTTCATTTCTTGGTGGTGGAGGCTCATTTCTTCTGGAATCACTGAAATTTTTGGGATACCTTTCAAAACCTGGATCTTCTCTTCGTGCAGTAGGACGTGTTTTTTTCCCATCACTTTGACCAACAAAGCGTTCTCGCCTATTGTTTATCCAAAACAAAGAACACAAGTCCTCAGAAGTACTTACTTGGTCTTATTCTTAACTTTATTTACATAACCTACAATAGTTACATTTTCTGTAAAAATTAACTTAAGGCAAAACCACCAAAATATCCATAATTATTGATTACTAGATGCCTGGTACACGGATTCGTGCACGAGTGGGGTCCCTCAGCTTGGCCTGCACCCTCTTGAAATCTGTGACCCCTCGGGGGATGTCTGACTGCCAGGTTTCGGCCTGAGGGATGTAGCAGTGCCAAAGCAGAAGGTGACCGGACAGGAGCCCCAACCAGAGCAGAGCGCAGCTCCACCACTGCTCATCCCAGACCTGCTGTGCCTGCCGCCACCACCTTGTTGCATTGTTGCAGAGGCAGGAGAGGTTCCCATCCGAGCAGAGAGCCTGGCTTCTGGCTGAGCTGTGTTCCCACTGTGGGAGCCCACTGACTACCACGGGGCAGCTCCTGGGTTGAGCATCTGCCCTCTGGTGGTCAGTGCACATCACAGCGACTGGTCATTCTGGTTGGTTGTAATGGTCACTTAGGCTTTTATATAGATAGATAACAACTCATAATCTTTTAAATTAAGGTAAATGTCTGGCATGAAGGTTGGTTTTTTAGCATCCAGGAGGGATTACATCAAACATTCAAAGCACTACCAACCCAAAGGATATTTCACTGCTCTTAACAATTGAGGCACATCCAAAGTACTCCCACTTAGTTTTAAAGGTTAATATAAAGCCAATCCTTTCCAGCAGTGATGACCTCCCCACAACAAGAGGAGATTCTTTTCGCTAAGAATCTCCTCCATCCCTCTTTAGAAGGGAAGAGGAAACACAAGAAGAAACAACTGGTATAGAGCCCTAATTCCTACTTCATGGATATAACATGCCCAACCTGCTATAAAATCACCACTACCTTTAGCCATGTGTGTTGGTTGCTCCACTGTTCTCTGTCAGCCAACAGGAAGAAAAGCAAGGCTTACAGAAGGATGCTCCCTCAGAAGGAAGCAGCACTAAAAGCACCTCAAATCAAGAAACCATCCCAATAAACACATTTTGGATTAAAAACAAAAAAAGAAGATAAAGCCAACCTACTTAACCTTGTTACGGTGGCCTATCAAACTAACTTTCAATACTGAATCATATTCCCAGGAACAAAACTGAACATGCAAAAAGAACAGATGAAATCGCTGTGCTGTGTGCTGGGAGCTGGAGAGTTTAGTCAAGATAATCGGGGCCTACATAAGATTTGAGAGTTATCTGTCTGAGATATGCCCAGAAAACAGTAACTCAGACCAGAAAAAACGTTCTGTTCACCAGTATCCCCAAAAGGGGATTTCACTCCAACAAGTAGTATATGAAAATGAATCTACTGTCTCTACGTTCCTAAAGCCTTTTTATATTTTCTAAATTAATGAGTGCTAAATACAGTTACTCAGTTTTAAATGCCACCACTAGGGGAAAGAGAAATTAATGAAGAAATAATTGTTTAATACATCTGCAGCTTCGGTAGAAGAAGTAATTCTAGTGTATCAATTCATATACTAATAAAGTCACCTAGTATAAACTGTGATGTTACCTTGAAGTTTAATCATGTTATCCAAGATACAAATTTATTCTTTGTTTAAATCTGGGTTATTAAGGCAATTTTTAGTTGATTAGTTGTTTTTCCTTGGCTACCTCTTAATTTTCTTCATATTACAATCCTCTTTAGCTGTCCCTTATCTAATAAAAGAATAATATTGAAATTGACCGTTTCTACGGGACGCCTAAGCCACACCCACCAGTCAATCAGAGTGGCTGTATGCAAATTAACCCAGCCAAGATGGAGGCCAGCAGTCACGAAGCTAGAGTAAATAGACAGCTTCCGTTGAAGCAGGAGTAAACTATTTGTAGGCTGGCTGGGATTCTCTGGGCTCCAGGAAACATACTTGCAACATTGTTGCAATTATAGAAGCCTCAGAGATGAAGCAAACAGCAGACCTGGGCCCTGACTACTAAGACAACATTCTTTCAATTATAGAAGCCAGAGCTGAAGCAGACATGAGGCTTCGTTACGTGCCTAGGCCTCGGCTTAAAGGAACCGTGTATCAATTATAGAAGATAAATAAACCCCAGAAACCTGCTTCCAGCCAGCCTTGCTGGGACATTGGGTCAATGGGAACTGTGGGCAGCCTGAAAGCCTGAAAACAGCCCTTAGTCCATCACCCAGGCTTGCCACACCCAAATGGGGTGAGGGATCCCACTGGGGGGCTTGGCCAGCCTGCAGACAGCCATCAGCCCCTTACCCAGGCTGGCCAGGTACCCCAGTAGGGGCCCAAAACCTGAAGGTACAGTGGGTAGCCTGAAAGCCTGAAAACGGCCCTCATGCCTGCATCCAGGCTGGCCAAGTACCCCAGTAGAGACCCAAAACCTGAAGAGACTGTGGGCAGCCTGAAAATGCCCCTCAGCTCCTCACCCAGGCAACCTAGTAGGGACCCAAAACCTGAAGAGGCTGTGGGCAGCCTGAAAACAGCCCTAAGCCCATCACCCAGGCTGGCCAAACCCCAGTGGGGTGAGGGTCCACACTGGGGGGGCTTGGCCAGCTTGCAAACAGCCATCAGCCCCTCACCCAGGCTGACCAGGCACACCAGCAGGTGGACATCCCCAAAGGGGTCCCAGACTGCAAGAGGGCACAGGCCGGGCTGAGGGACCTCCCGAGTGCACAAATTTTTGTGCACCGGGCCCCTAGTAAATTCTATATTATGAAACATGAGCGATTTAAATGACTGAGAGAAGTTGCTGCCATTCACAGGCATTATTTGGACAGTTCATAGAACTCATGAATAAAATGAGGGCATTTTTTGTTTGTGGGTTTTTTTGAACATTTTGTTTTTTTAGAGAGAGAGGGAGAGGGAGAGAAACACTGATTGCTTACTGCATGACCTGACTGGGGATCAAGCCTGCAACCCAGTCATGTGCCCTGACTAGGAATCAAAATGGCGACCTTTTGGTGCAAAGAATTATACCCAACCAACGGAGCCAAACCAGCCAGGATAATGGTGTTTTTTAAATTTTTATTTTTGTTCTATTTTATTATTTATGTTGCAGTATTTTTATATTTGGAAAGGAGAATACAGAGCAGAACATAAAGTAAAGGAAAACAAAGGTCTGCAACTGGATTGGTGACTTTTCCATGGAGTATGATAACTGCTATGTAAATTATTTTAGTAAATTCGACATTTGAAAGGAAGACTTGTATCAGCAAAAGGATCAAATATTACATTTTTAAAGCCTAGAACTTACTTAAATAAATTATAAAAAGAAGTTGGCCTTAACCGGTTTGGCTCAGTGGATAGAGCTTCGGCCTGTGGACTCAAGGGTCCCAGGTTCGATTCCAGTCAAGGGCATGTACCTTAGTTGTGGGCACATACCCAGTAGGGAGTGTGCAGGAGGCAGCTGATCAACGTTTCTCTCTCATCGAAGTTTTAAATAGGCAGTTTAGTCTTTGAGAGTTTCTTGAAGTGTAGAAAGTCATCATGTAAACACTACATGTCTAATCATTTTAGCGTGGTGGCCGTTATCTCTTCAGGAGTTGGTTCACAAAGTGAATTCCAATGATTCATGTTTTCCATGGTCATTTCTGAGTATCTTTCCCATGAGAGAAAGGAGAAGGGAAAGAAGAGCTACACCTTGTGTGTGTGAATTTGGGACCTGTGGGCCAACGGGAATGTCACTCCATCAAAATACAGGTTCTCCATGGAAATACAGGTTCAGCTTGTTCGCACTTGTTACTGTGTAGCTTCTAAGCTTGGTTCTTAGATCTGTCTCGTATTTTAAACTAGTTCGATTTCACAGTTCTAATTATTCAAACCAATTTTAACAGCCTCCTGGGTAGGTCATCTTGACTCTTGAATTATTAATATTTTGAGATGTTTTCACACCAAAATGTACCAAGAAGTGCACAGAGTGAAGGCAATTTACAGCAAACAAAACAAATACATAGCTTATTTCATTTGAAAAACAAAAACCAAACATACAATTTGAACACTCAGTTCTGACCTATATACTTTAAGACCTATAGATTTTAAGAGAACCAAACTTATAACTAGCAAGGTTCATATACTAAATTCAACAATTATCAACATAATCTGTGTACCTTTCAAAAGATGAAGACCGTACTGATGAACTCTCAGGAAACCTGCCCCTCTCTCGGTGATCAAAGTCATTAAATCTGTTCTGTTGGCGAGAGTAGTCAGATCCATGGCTGAATCGTGCATCAGTATCTAGGGACAACTTTTTATTCTCACTCCAGTAAGGATCATCTCGCCTTGAAGAGAAATATTTGCTAATTTATATAAATTAGTATTACAATAAACAAGCAATACTTACTTAGAGTCATACATACCACATGCTAGGAACTGTGGACACAGGGCTAATAAACTCAAAACATAAAACATTCTATTACAAGAACATGCTAGCAACAAATTATTAAATTATGTAAAGTCATATAGTATTAGAGGAATTTCACAGAAGAGAAATTAGTTGAAAAATTGTCTGCTTTAAAATTATCAGATGGAAAAGACAAATGTAAAATATTCAATATACCATTTCAGTAGCAAAATTCTTTTTTTTAATGTGTTTTTTTGTTTGTTTATTTGTTTTGTTAATATATTTTTATTGATTTCAGAGAGGAAGGAAGAGGGAAAGAAAGATCGAAACATCAATGATGAGACACAATCGTTGATCGGCTGCCTCCTACATGCCCCCTACTTGGGATCAAGCCCAAAAACCAGGCATGTGCCCTCGACTGGAATTGAACCCAGGACCCTTCAGTCCACAGGCCAACACTCTATCCACTGAGCCAAACCAGCGAGAGCTAGTAGTAAAGTTCTAACCAGCAGTATACAAACTTTTCAGCTTTACTTAATTTTAAAAAGGTTTAAGGAATTAAGTATCAAGCACAATTCATTCCTTACATCTATTTCTCAACACAATCCACTAAAACTCATAGATTTCATATGAAAATTAAATGATTATATTATATTTTTGAAATCTATTGTGAATCATGAACACAGACACACACAGAATCTATATTTTAGCCTTCCCAAGTTATGGCATCCATTTTTGTTATCTGTAGTACCCTGTAAGAATGTTGAAAACGGGTCTGAGAACCACCACTGAAACCTACTATAACCATGTAGGAAGGAAAGAGAAAGGAGAGCAGACTCTTTCTACTTGATAATGTGCTAGGTCCACTCCATTATTGCAATCATGCCCTTCTCTGTGGATCATGACCTCTTTATTCCAGGGATGGTTGCCTTTCTAGATCTCTAGTTTGTTTTAGCTTGAAAGAAGTAAAACAAGTGTAACTGAAAGAAAAAAGCAAACATCTACCTATGATCTACATCACGTGGGCGTTTCAAAGAATTCCTTTTTTCTTGTTCATAACGAAGCTGCTGCTGTTGCCTTCTCAGTTCCTCTCGTTCTCTAGCAATACGTTCAGCTTCCTTACGACGTTCCTTCAGACAACACAGAAGAACCAACCAATGCAAAATGAAAACATAAGGTAAGTATATATGCAACCTGGTTTTAATCCTGTCATTAAGAAACCATCATAGACAATCACTAGGCAAAACACTTGGGACAAATACATAAACAAATATGATTCTAGGAATCAGTAATCTAGGCTATAGTTACTATTCTGCAACATTAAAAATAATAGAGATTGATTGGGTGGTAAAAGCTGGCAAGTAATTGGGAAGGTCAGATTTAGTTAAATCATTTGATTTAAAGAAAAGCACCCACAGGGAATTAGAAATAGAGCTCTTAAAACATATGGACACTGAGGTCCTTAAAACCCTGGATGCAATTCTGCAGAGAGGCGTTATTTCCTTCCAGCCTTGGGAAATCATTCCCCCTATAATATGTAAGGAAATAGTTATTTTCTAAGATTGGAATAGTGACAGAGCCTGGATTACAACTACTCTGGACTCATAGTCCTATGCTCAGACTATTAGGCTGCCATGATATTGCAGAGCTTGAGTTATTACCAATTGGCTAGAACAAAGTCACTACTAAATGTATTTTTAACTAGCATCTAATTCATTGTTATCTTTCAGGGGCACTTAATAAACGCTCATTAGCTGAACTCATTATATAGAAGCTTTACCAAAGTAAAGCAAATTTCAGGGCAAAAATCACAGGGTTTGGAAAAGGTCAGTTATTTAAGATGAAAAGATTTTCTGACTGCACCTGTTCAATACGAATGCGTTCCCTTTCCAAGCGTTCGCGTTCCATTCTCTCTCTCTCTAGTTTTTGCCTTTCAATTTCTAGGCGCTCTCTCTCTCTGAGTAAGCGTTCCCGTTCTTCCCGTTCACGAATTATTCTAATGCGTTCTCGCTCTCGACGCTCTCTTTCTGCAATCTCTCTTCGTCTAACAAAAATCAGTATTTAGAAATACTTAAATTATGCTAGCACTGTGTGAAAGAGAATAATTTTTTAATTTGAAATTTTTATTGAGATTGGCAATTTTAAACTTCAACTTAATCTAAGTAGTTTTAATATAATTGGAAAGAAAATTCAAAATAAGAAAACTTTAAACAGACCCCAACACTGTCACTTATTTATTAAGACTGTCAACTGAGCAGCTGAATTTTATGCATAGTTGCCTCTTAGATGATTCCTGCTTAAATAAAAATCCCCCTATAATAGCCCATTAATCAATTGACATTTTAAAAAGGAGATATTCTACATATATAAATTTATAAAACTACAATTTACAGTTTCTTATAAAAATTTCTATAGTATACAGTCTATGTCCTTAAACAATGTTTAACTTATTTTGATGACTTGGGGGTCATACTCATCAACATGAATTACAGCAAATGTTAAATGTAATAAAATGGAGGCCCTTAAGGACTTTTTTAGAGTATTCATTAGCCCATAATAGATGGCTCCAGGTAACTGCATTTTTGAGTCAGGAGATAGCGCAAGTGTTTGCTGAACTGAATTACCTTCTTATATCAGACTTTTAACAGTTTTTGCCATTTCCTCACTCTAAGGAGCTCAGTGTACTTTGTCTCTCAGTATGTCTTCCTCAGTATGTCTTCCTTTCCATGGTAGTTCTCAATGCCCCATGGAAATCTGAGGGGCACTTTAAATCATTACAATGACCATGGAGTGCTTGCTACCAGCATTTACTAAGTAGGGATCAAGGATTCTAAATATCTTATGATGCATAGGATAGTCCTGCACAACAAAAAACTGTCCAGTACTCCTAATATCTTTCAAATGATGTAAGGGACATTTTATCATTAAAATAAACAAAAAAATCACCTTAAAAAATCTGAGTCTAAAACTTATTTTTAATAAATGCTAAGTTGTCTTGTTTGCTTTGACATGGTTTAATATTCACTACAATTTCCAGAAATGCAACTTCCTGCAAAAAAAGGGAGGGGGGATTATATTTTCTTGAGAACTTCACTAAGAATTGTTCACCACTTCAGAAATCACGTCATGATGTCAACACCACTCCTGGTCTTTGACTCACCAATACAACATACCAATATCAGTCTGTATTTGTAGCTGTCACATTTTCATTGAGTCTAAAGAGGGGTACAAACATCTGACTACTTCATTAGGTCTTCTGGAAAGGCATGCCTGAACATTCACATCTGGAATACATGCTTCATTATAAATTACTTTATTTCTCCTTTAAATTAGAGTTAAGGCATCATATTGATTTTCTGGGAAATTATTTGTATAGGTAGGTACATTATATATCAATTTTATTTCAGAATAGTAAACAGAGTACTGCAACTTTTTTGTTACATATAAAAGGGTTATGAGTCAGATAGTTTTGAGAATTGCTGCTCTAATAGCCACTACTCTTTTTTCTCAACTTGTCATCTAAATAGGAAGCTCAGCATATTGGGACTTCATAAAAAAAGGGGAAAAAGGTTCTGAGTAAAGCAAGGATTATTTCCTTTTAGTAAAGTGTGTGGCAATAACAGTATTAGTATTTAAGTTGATAAAAGTATCTCTGGCCTAACACTCTTGTGAATGAACAGGTGAAATTCCGTAAGTTGCCTCTCAATTAGATAGGTTAACTTTTGGAAATTTATATTATAAAACACTTTAACAAGAATATTTTAAATGGTACCCAAAAATTAACATACAAAAGCAAATCGGCACTCATGGTTAACAGCTAATAAACTGTCATCAAAAATAGAAATGTTTTTTGTTCTCAGTTTCTTCTAAAGAGAATTCTTGGTTTGAGAGATAGAGCTTGAACAAAATAAGGTTTACAGGGCAAATCTTCCTTCACTGGGGCTTTAGTCCAAAGTATAATACATGTTTTCTAAAATGTCAAGATATTATTTGAATACTATAGCTTACACTGAGACTATCTTATCCCAAAAATCAAATTTTCCTTTAAAATCATGTCTTTTATGGCAGCAACTTTGGAGAGGAAAGAGCATTGGACTTGGAGTCAGAAGACTTGGGTCTGAGTCCCGACTCTGCCACTCATTAGCAATGTGGCATTGGAAGAGTCACTTAGCCTCTCTGGGCCTCTTTTTATTTTTCAATTATATAATGGGCATTACTAACCTTATAGGACTGTTGAGACAGAGACAATAGATGGAAAGGTAACTTTGTAAATTGTAAAATAGCATGCAAACTTGAGAAATAATTAGGTTTTACTCTATTTCTTAAAAGTGGCAAATAGCTTTCTGTGGGAATACAATTCTAATAGTATTAAATATGTACTTATAGTTAAAGACAGGTATAAAATAGACTGTTTCTACCTTCGAAGCTCCATTGCTTGTCGCAATCTTTCAAAACGAACTAAATGTTCTCTTAGTCTTTGTTCCTTCATCTTTTCAAAAGGTAAGATGTCTTTCCTTCTGTAGTCTTTGTCCCTTCTTTTATCTAAGCTAGCTCTCTCCTTTTCCTTGCTTCTTCCATGAATCTGTAGACAAAAATTATAAAAGGACTAGATGTTAAAATAATTTTGGACTGTTTTCCATGTTCAGCTGGTTATTTAAAAATCTTAAGTGAATAATGGCATTCCATTTTTCTTAGATTTTTATAGCATGGCATTATTACAGAGTTAATTAAAGAGGAAGGTTACAGTGATACTGAATTATCTTTTTTTGCAAACAGTAACATTATATACAACATCCCTTTCAGAGCTTACTTTCTCATATCTTCCTCTTCTTGATGGCCTACAATGATCTCCTTTAGTTTGGTCCAGTATTACCATATGTCCAGGGCTCTTTGAACCTAAGAGAAAAGAAAAATATTAGATAAACATTAGATAAATGTCTAAAAATTATTTCATTTAAAAAATATAATGTGAAAATGCTGGATTCTTAGACAACTAGATATTCACAAATCAATACATGAAATTAAAAAAACTACTTATTTTATGAGAACATAAATGAAAAGTTTTTAGAACTAGCTCAATCTGCTAATGCAAGTATTTTCAGTGATACCAAAAGATCCCAACTATAGTTGTCAATCTATGATAGTAATTAAGTCAGCCCAGAATTACTAGTAAGGAGGCTTAGTGCGACAAACACATTTGTTTTCTAGGAGTAAAAAATAAAACAGTTAGTCCTATTAGACCTCCTTTTCTAAAAGAGTAACACCTAATAATGAAGTTTAAATATTTATCTGGTTTTAATTTCAAGTTTTCCCTTCCACTGTAAAAATTATGTTGTAGAATAAATTAGAAAGAGATAGAGAAGAGAGATACATAGCATACTTATTCGCTTCTTTTCTTCACTTTTTTTAATGAATTCAGAAGTCTGGCCACTTGATCCATTATCATTCTTCTCATCTTTACCTTCCATTTTCTTAGTATCTTTGCTTTCTTTTTTTTCAGATTTCTCAGACAATCTTTTCTCTTCTTTTTTGACAGAGGCTTGTGTCCTGACCATAGCACCCCACACAAGAACACAACAGAATGAGAACTAGTGCATCAATGTACCAAAAAGTCAATGTACTTATCACAAAATAAATCCTTACTTGCTACTTCTATCACTCATGTTTTTTTTGTCCCCAGAATTTCTGGAACTACTCTTTTCATCATTTTCTTTCTTTAATTCTTTCTTAGATGGATCACCTTTAACCTGAAAGGTTCAAATGGAAAAAAAAATCTTTATGTTTTAAAGTTGCATTTTTATGATTATTAAAAGTATATTTATGGTTGAAAATTTGAAAAATATAAAAGCTAAAAAAATGGAAATGAATGCATAAAAATCATTCTTAATTTTACTTCTTAGTCATGTAACATTTTTAAATTGAGAATTACTATTCCTCAAAGTAACCTTTTATAGACAGGTAAGCTTACTTTTTCAACAGAAATTAACTGTCCATGCAGCTCAGTGCGATGAAGATGTGCGATACATCTGGACACCTCTGTGCTTGAAGACATAGTTACTATGCCATAGCACTTGGCCCCAGGACTTCGAGCATTTGTAACTACCTTTGCACTCAGAACCTGTAAAATAAAATTATACTTTGAAAGTTTTACTTCACAACTATACAGATTTTAAACAGATGAAACTTCAGAAGTGAGACTTCAAGTTAAACGATCTAGTTAGGTACATAAATTAATGATAAGGACAAATTTGCATACATATAGTATATGTTTCATATACTTTTGTTTACCATCTACCTTGCCTATAAATACTTAGTAAATATTCAAGGGAACAATTTAAAGCATCAAAAGCAATTTATAATGAACTCATGTGCGTATCTGCATAATCCATGGACATAGATAGTAGAATGGTGAGGGCTTCGGGGGGTAGGGAGGTTGCAGAAGGCAATGGGGATGAAAGGGGACATATGTAATATTTTCTTTTTTTAAAAAAAATATATTTTATTGATTTTTTATAGAGAGGAAGGGAGAGACATAGTTAGAAATATTGATGAGAGAGAAACATCGATCAGCTGCCTCCTGCACACCTCCTTCCTTGGGATGTACCCACAACCATAGTACATGCCCTTCACCAGAATCGAACCTGGGACCTTTCAGTCTTCAGGCTGACGCTCTATCCACTGAGCCAAACCGGTTAGGGCTATATGTAATACTTTCAACAATAAATATTTATTTAAAAAAAAATCAATTTATCTTTACTTTTTCTTTTTATATTTTTCAAATATACAGCCAAAACACATCAATTAAGTAATGGTACCCTTAATGAAAGCAAACAACATTCTCAATTAGATTTGGGCAAAAGGTCCATTATAAACAGGACCTCTTGAATCTCTTAGAGAAAAAAAAGGAAAGAAAGAAAAAAAAGTGTCACCCAGCCAGTACAGTGGTTGAGCACTGAACCAGGAGGTCACAGTTCAATTCCCAGTCAGGGCTCATCCCAGGGTTGTGGACTCGCTCCCCAGTGTGGGGACATGCAGGAGGCAGCTGATCAATGATTCTCTCTCATCATTGATGTTTCTATCTCTCTCTCCTTCTGCCTTCCTCTCTGAAATCAGTAAAAAAAAAAAAAAAAAAAATGTCTAGAAAGTTTCTGAGTTTTTAACATTGTCCTATACTATAAGAAGCTTTCAAAAGTAATCAGACATATGTAAAAAAGCAGCCTTAAAAATGCATTCTAAAAATTATACTTTAGCCCTAACTGGTTTGGATCAGTGGATAGAGCGTCAGCCTGCAGACTCAAGGGTCCCAGGTTCGATTCCGGTCAAGGGCATGTACCTTGGTTGCTGGCACATCCCCAGTGGGGAGTGTGCAGAAGGCAGCTGACCGGTGTTTCTAACTCTTTATTCCTCTCCCTTCCTCTCTGTAAAAAATCAATAAGATATATTTTTAAAAAATAAATAAATAAATAATATAAATAAAAATTATACTTTAAAAAGACACTTTCCACTTATGGCCTTTTAATGTCTATTCATATAATAACAACATATATCCTCAGTTTTATAAAACACATAGTTAGGAAATATAAGGCAGAGAGATGGGTGAGTGAGAAGAAAAGAAAGGTTAAAGAGAACAATCTAGGATAAACAAAGAGGAACACAGACATAATGCCAGGAAGAGGTGAGCAGGGAATTTAGGAGGTTTTATGGTGTAGGTCGCTAGAAACTTAGCTTTTATCTTTAACTCTGGGAAAGGCTAACTTGCCCAACAGCAATTTTATCAAGTGTGTGGTATCCTTACACAGGTTTAGTCCTAATAAATGCCAACACTAAAATACTGTTTATTAACTCTAATAATAAATTACTGAAAGTTATACAAAAAGTATACTACAGCTGCCCTGGCCAGTGGTTAGAGTGTCATCCCACACACTGAAAGGTTGGAGTCAGGAGGGCACATGTCAGAGGCAACCAGTGTGGGAAGCAATCAATCAATGTGTCTTTCTCACATGGATGTTTTTCTCTCTCTCCCTTCTCCTCTCCTACTATCTCTAAAAATCAATGAAAAAATATCCTCGCGCCCTAGCTGGTTTGGCTCAGTGGAGAGAGCTTCGGCCTGTAGACTGAAGAGTCCTGGGTTCAGTTCCAATCAAGGGCACATGCCCGGGTTGTGGGCCCGATCCCCAGTAGGGGGCATGCAAGAGGCAGCCAAACAATGATTCTCTCTCATCACTGATATTTCCCTCCCCTTCCTCTCCCCCTCCCCCTCCCTCTCCCTTTCTCTCTGAATTCAATAAAAATATATTTAAAAAGAAAAAAAAAATCCTTGGGTGAAGACTAACAAAAACAAAACAATAAATTATTGAAAATAAAACAGAAAGTATACCACAGCTGCCCTGGCTGGTGTCTCAGTTGGCTGAGCAACATCCTGGTACACCAGGAAGTAGCTGGTTCAATTCCTGGTCAAGGGCACATGATCAGATTACAGCTCCATTCCTGGTAAGGGATGTGCAGGAGTTAACCTATCTCACATCAATGTTTCTCTCTCACTCTCCCTTCCTCTCTAAAAATTAATAAATGGTTCTTTTTTTTGTGTGTTTTTTTTTTTAAAAGGTATAACACAACTATCTTGGGACTGTAATTTTCAGTGTTCTGTATCTGATGCCTATAAGAACTCTATAATTAAATTAGAAAACAAAACAAAACAAAAAAATAACCCATCAACTCCTAAAATCAAGAAAACAGATTTTTATAATATTCACTAGAGGCCCGGTGCACGAAAATTTGTGCACTCGAGGGGCGGGGGGGGGGGGGGGCGGTTCTCAGCCTAGCCTGTGCACTGTTGTAGTCTGGGACCGCTCAGGAGATGTCTGAAGGCTCAGGTCTGCTCCCTGGGAGAATGGGCCTAAGGATGTCAATCGGACATGCTTAGCACTGGACATCCTTAGCACTGCCGCAGAGGCAGGAGAGGCTCCCGCCACCACTGCTGCGCTGGCCAGCCATGAGCCAGCCTCTAGCTGAGCAGCGCTCTCCCTGTGGAAGTGCACTGACCACCAGGGGGCAGCTCCTGAGTTAAGTGTCTGCCCCCTGGTGGTCAGTGCGCATCATAGCAACCAGTCATTCCCAGTCATTCACCAATAGGGTCAATTTGGATATTACCCTTTTATTATATAGGATTAATGGCTATTTGCCAGTATTGATTTAATAAATATTTGAAAGCCTATCACATGCACACACAGCAGATAAGGCCCCTGTTATCAATGAGCTTACAGTGGAGTAGGTTAATATATAATGTATTTTAAAATTTAAGGAGAAAGTCATGAGTGCCCTAATGTTTACAGATCAACTGCAATTCAATTTAACAACTATTAATTGAATATTCAATTCATTTTTTACTATTTTTCTCTTCTGTTAGTTTTCTCTCGTCAGAGAAACTTTTCCTAATGAGCCAAATCACAGTAAAGCCTCCCCTTTTGTTCTCTTAGCATCATGTATACTGCCATCACAGCACATAACACTATATCTGACTAAGTATTATTTTTACCAGTTTCACATTTTTCTCCAGCACTGGAATGTTTTGGTTAATATATATTCCATTGCCTAATATTAGTCTACCTATATTTTCCAGATGACCAGATCTGCCTCAGCAATCCTAGGTCCTAGAAAAATCAGGATGAATGTGATGAATAAAACTCAGTTCTTGGTTTAAGTGGGCTCAAAATATGAGCTTTCAATACAAAGATCCCCAGGGCTCAGAGTGAGATAATATGATGAAACTCACCATTACCATAGAACTCAATAATTATGCCTAAGAGAAACAAGAGAAATAATTTTGACTAAATCCTTGTTTCAAATAAAGATACTAGAAACATGGATAAAAAGGTAAAAAGAATGTACCTTTCCATATTTGCCAAAGAGGTTCTTCAAATCAGCAGCTTTGGTGTTAGAAGAAAGTCCACTAACCCAGATATTTCTAGTTGAGCTTCCACTGCTCCCACTAGTACTACTTGTACTTCCTAGAATAGATTCAATTATCAGATGGTTAAGTATCTCAACTGGATTTTTCAAAAAAAATTATTAGGACTACATTCTTTCAAAATTATTTTTTAAAAAAACCTCATTTAATTTTGACAGTATAACTTACTTAATCAAAACCAACCACAATAACAGGCAATACAACCATAGTGAAGAAACAATTCTGAATACTGCATTCTTTCTACTACATGAATTTTAAGTGGATAAAAACATCAACCACATGGTCTTGGACTTTTGCTGTTAAGTGTAATAATTTATACTCCACCACTACACTACATAACTACAGGCAACCAGGAAATAGTTATTTAGGAATGAAAGACTGCTTAATTACCTATATTTATTATGGGGTTTAGATTCTGAAAAATTGGGAGTGCAAGAAGGAAATGTCGAAACAAGAATTTAAATGTTTACTAACAAAGGCTAACCAACCATCTCATTTTCATTATTTATTAGAGAAAGAGTAAGAGAATGTGGAAATTGTATGCAATTGGATAACTCTAGACTTAACCAAAGAAAATCTTCTAAAACAAATTAATTACAAGAATAAAGACAGAAACCTTAATATTCTTTAGATAGGTAAATGGTTATATGAATGATTTCTGTATTTTTTCCACAGACAAATTACAGTTTCACACATACAAATGTCAGTTCTTAGACTATAGGCCTAGTCAGTCACCCTTCAGTGCGTTTCTTCAAATGTGCTTTAATTGAAGGGGAATTTTCATTCATTTGATTTTAGTTGGAAACTAATTCTTATTCACTATAAGTATACAAGCATTTAAAAGTAACAATTTTAATAGCTTCAAGTTAATATATGGAGAGTTAAAATTTTCAATGTTTTTAAAGACTATGTGCCGTAAGTTTTAGTTGAAGAATTAGTCAGTGTAGACTTATGAGAAGACAACATACAACTACCTGACTTGAATATTTTAAATATTAATGGCTGCTGCATTCCTATTCGTAAGGAACACATTTATCAAAAGGATCTGTTTTATCTTATGAAATGTCAACCAGTTTGTTTATCATTTTTGTTACCAGTAACATTTGAGCCCACGTATTTTTCTAATTACAGATTTAAACATTTTTAACAGGAGAAAATTAACATTTAGCCAAGATTACTCCTCCTAAATTTAAAGGATAACAATAAACTTATTCTATCTTACCTAGTAACCAAAACTGTAAAGGACATAGGTATTGCAATTAATTGTAAATTAATAAATCAATCATAAAATTTCTATTAAAATATGCCAAGAAAATAAACCACATAGGACATATGCCACTCCTTTTTGGGGCACTAAAAGAGGTATTTTAGGATATTGTATTACCTGAATGATATTATTTCTTTTAAAAAACAAAAATATTTCTCATGTAGACAGCATATATACAAAATGAAACTATAGCTCATGGCCTTGAGATAACCAGAGACTTCCCAGTAACAGAAGGCAATCAAATATTGTAACTTTAAGCTTACAAGAATTTAAAATAAAACTATTTTCCTATGTAAGATTCCAAATAAGTCAAATTAGGAAGTAAATTCTGAAGAATTAAAATATATTGCATACTGGCTATGTTACTAGAAGTGTGCCCTGATTTGATGAATGAAAAACATAAAACCAGGGGAGGGTGGGGGTTAGGGGTGAGATCAACCAAAGGACTTGTATACATGTATATAAGCATAACCAATGGACACAGACACCAGGGGAGTGAGGGCATGAGAGGAAAGGGTGAGGGGGAGGGCTACGGGCAATGGGGGAGGTAAGACACATATGTAATACCTTAATCGATAAAGAAAGGGGGAGAAAACCATAAAACCAAATATTAAAGACTGATTTCTTTTAAATATTATATTCCACAAATATCTACAAGTATAATTTATAGCACATTTCCTACTAGAAAGAACAGAGATAAGGCTGTGGTGGAGTGTAAGGTTACAAATGACTGCAACTAGAAATAAAATACTTCTGAAATCATAATGTAAAAACTGGAATATTTATCATATTAGTAATATTCAATAGTTACTTGAAAACAATGTTAAAAACACATTCCAAAGGGATTTTTACCATACTCAAATTAGTTTACAAACTAACAAAAAAGTAATGCTTCAATCACACTGAAAGTATGCTGTAGTCTAACTCCATAGTTTACACAAAGGCCATCCAAAATTCTGAGTACATCAATTTCAAGGACTAAATGTCAAAGGCAACCAGATGCAATTATTCCTTTTTAAATGAAAATATACAATTAACCATTGAAATAAATAGAAAAAAATCCATTACCTTTGTCATCTTTGGATGATGTCTTGCTATCTTTAGATTCTTTTGAAGAGCTAAAGAAGCAAATCACCAGAAAAAAAATTGAAAACAAAAAACAAAGAAACAAAAATCGAACAGCTTCATATTGACTATATTTCAAACTGGTACTATTTCATACAAATTAACAATTCCAAAGGCCTAGATTAGGTTATTTGAACAAATGAGTCCCATAGGATTCTTGCACTGATTTTCCCCAAGATGCCTGAAGATCTAGATTTTCTGACAATTCTATTCAGTGGATATATGGCCATCTTCTCCAGATTTCAGGACTGGGACTTGACTTCATTTGTGTTGTTAGGACTGATAGTTGTTCATTAACCATCATCACAAGGATTTTTAAAAATAAAACAAAAAAATTGTCAATTTGAAAAAAAAAACAACAAAAAAACAAATATATGCTGACAATTCGACAATGTAATCAGTAGAACACACTGCATATTACGAAGATCTTGAAAAAAAATTTTTAAGTAACTTATGACGGTCAAAAATATTATAGGCAGGATCATAAGAACTAATTACGGTACATGGTCTTGAAGCCACCCCCTTAATGTAGAGTGATCTTATTGAATGCTGGAATTCAGTATCGTAAAGAACTGACATAGAAAAACAAACCTCTTTGCTTGACCAGAGGCCCCAGTAGACGAGGGCCCTTTCTTCAAAGTATCCTTTTCTTTGTCTCCAGATTCTGCTTTCTTAGTACTTTCTCTGGCTTCCTTCTCGACAGGATCACCCTTCACGAAGTCTTCCTTCTTACCATCTTTTCGGTTCGCGTTCATCTCATAATCCTTGCTTTCCTTCTCCGGGCTCTGTGCAATGGCGTCCTGCCCATCTTTTGGCTTACTTGCTTCAGAATCTGTAATTTTCACATTTTTACCTGTTTCTAGGAGGTCATCACCATCAAAATCCAGAGTGATGGCATCTTCAGCCTGGATTGTGACCGAGATGTTGTCATCCTCAGCTTCTTTCACAGTCGCATTAGCTTCCATCTCTTCGTGAGCTGTGTGATCAGCCTCAGCTAGGCTCCCTTCTGAAGGAAGAGGTTTAGATACTTCTTGTGTACCATCACCAGAACCTGCTATATCTAAGAGGATTTAACAGGAATAAATATGGCAAAACAAGAAGTTTAAACAATTTCATATTCATAAGCTAGAATAGGACCTAGAAAATATAAAGCCAGTTATTAGCACTGATGGAAGGTTAGGAAAAAAACACAAGGGTATTAAGGGTATTAACTAATATAACAATCCTTTACCCAGGATTACTTATTCTTCATGGGGGAAAAATGATCTCTATATATAGATACCAAACAACAAAACTGAGAAAATGGTTTCATCCTGAGGATACCAGCTCTTCATTTCTGGTTATAAGTTAATGGCATATGGAAGATTTTTTCCCCCTCCAGGAGATAGTGACGAATGTGAAGATGTTATTCAATGTTCGAATCGTCCTGGGATTTAGTCCTTGTGACCTTCAGAACTCCCATGGTGTCCTCTTGAAAGGTCACAGCCTGAGGATATCAGTCAGTCTTCAAATTATTTCGGGCCCCATCTTTTTCGTTCTTCTTATTTAATTCTTGGGTAGTCCAGAATCATATGGAAAACTGCTACAGAAAGCTCCAAAGGTGGCCTGCTCCATTGTGTTCAGGAAATTGGTTGTTTCCAGTCTTCATCCTGTCCAGTCAGTCCCGTAGGTACCATTTTCAAAGATGTCTTGCATTCTCGCAAAGAGAAAGACTTCAGGCATGAGATTTTCTTTCAGTCAGTAACTTTATTTCATCATTGCTTCTCGGCTTTTTATTTTGTCTTGCTTAGAACCCTGATCCATGTCCTTTCTAGTCCAAAGTAGGATCCCTTGACCTCTGTCCAAGAACTCTTCCATAATCTTGTACTGACCACATGTATTGCTACCATGTCCCTGTAATTGTAATGGGTGAGACAGCTCTCCTAAACTACTAAAACTGTCAGAAGACTGTATGAAAGTTTGTTTAAGCAACAAACAAAAAGTCAGCCTCCTGGTCGCCCACCATTTTTAGGAACAGTTGCAAATTTAACTATCCGTGTACATGCTACAACTCCAATAAGCACGTATGAGTTACTGCAGTGCCAATCTTATGGATATAATCAACTTACCGTATGCTAGAAATTTTTAAATTAAAATTGGGTTAAATAAAAAATGGCATTGTCCACTACAGTAACTAATATGTACCATTAAGTTATAACATATTTTAAGTGTGAAAAAAAATTAAAACCAATTTGAAAAATATTAACTTAATTTACTAAATTGATAAATTTGAAAATAAACGTATTTAAAAATAATATTTCAAATAAGGAATGCTTTATTTTCATATAATTTACTGTTTTTCTAAATATTAGCAATTTTGAAACTCTACTTAGCACCACACATACCTTTCTCATTTTCTTCTTCCTCACCATCCTGAAATTCAAAGAATAATTAAATGTAAAATGAAGTCACTTAAAACTGGATTTTAGTTATAGTACAAAATCAGTCAACTTAAATCGGTATATAATTTAACAAAATTATTTAGGGATACCTATCACTAACAGATGTAGAATATTCCAATAAAAATCAGAGCCCATTTAAGGAAATGTGGCACATGCCTGATATATGATTTTAAACAAGAAAACAGGCAAATCCATCAAAAATTAGATAATGCACTGGATAATTTTTCAGTATTCAAAGCTAGTTTATATAACCCAAATCTTACTCATATTAAGAGCTGCCAATAAAAAGAACAAACTGATTTTTATATGTAACTCAGTTCATTCTCAAGGCACACTGTTCTTACAAGAAAATATAACCTCAAGACATATATTTTCATGAGCTTAAATGCGTATTAATAGATAAAATAAACAAAAAATACATTCCCCTTTTAGGCATCTCAGAATAAAAGAAGGAATACTACAAAACTAGTTATTTTCAAATTATTCATTCCTTCTTATCTGTTAAAAATCAATTCATAGTGCTAGTTGGTTTGGCTCAGTGGACAGAGTGTCGGCCTGCAGGTTTGACTCTGGTCAAGGCACGTACCTCGGTTGCAGGCTCGATCCCTGGCCCTGGTCTGGGCGCATGCGGGAGGCAACCAATTGGTATGTCTCTCTCACATCTATGTTTTCTCTCTGTCTCTCCCCCTTCCTTTCACTCCCTCTAAAAATCAATGGGAAAATATCCTCAGGTGAGGATTAACAAACAAAAAAAGAATTCATAGTTGTCACATAGATAATGGCCAAACACTTTAATAATTTATAGTTAATAATTAAATAAGTTAATATTTGTGCTATAGGTAATCAAAACAAGGTAACTTTTTTTAAATGAGTGATTTTAAAATATGTGATCTTCACCTAATCTAAAATTAAGCATGTGTTAGCTTGAAAACAGAAATATCACAAAGAGAAAAATCTTATTTACACCAAACAAACATAGCAAAAAATCCCTGAAGCAATCACACAAAGATAGAATCTACATTTCCCCAAGTTAAATATCATAACGAATAAGCAAAGTAATATGCATTATAGCCCCAGTAATAAAAAAAAATTAGGGATGTTTTAATAAAACCTGTGTAGAAAGAAGTAGGTCACTTTCAGTCAAAAGCAGTCTGAATTTACAACATACAAAGCCTTAGGGTAGTGATTCTCAAACTTGGAGTCTGTACCAGTATCTGGAAGGACTTATTAAAGCATTGCTGAGTACCAAACCCAGAGTGTCTGAGTCAAGTCTGGAGTGGGGCTTGAGAATTTGCATCTCTAACAAGTTTTCAGATGATGCTGATGCCGTTGGTTCAGAGACTACAATTTAAGAACCACTCACATGCCTCAGAGTGATAGCCTAGCAGTAAAAGAAGACTCACAGCAACATTTAACTGTAAACAAGACTTTAAAAGGCATATTTATCTTACAAGACAATTTCAGATTCATATAAAAGCATGTATTCCTTAAAATAACTAATATTTTACCATATGCTCAAAACTACATTTGGATAACTACCATATTTCTAAGAAAGCATTTTAATAAATTTTTTACTGTAAGTTAACCCACAAGTGCCCAATGAAGGAATGACCAATTGTTTTACACACTAAAGTAATATAACGAAAACTAAAAACACCAAACCAACTAAGCCATAAGCTTAGAAAGTAAAATAGTCCAAAATAAGTTGATTATTGATAATGTGAACCCTATTATTATATTACATTATGTTCTAATAACCTCAATTATTGTATTTGAACAAATTGTTGTACTAGAAATAGCTATAATCATTACATTTCTAATCTGCAATATTTGGAAAGGAAAGAAAAAGACTTTAACTTGGGTGGAGTGGTAGGCCATATCAGCAAAGGGTAAGTTATGCTAGAATTATCGATACATCTTTTTCTTACAACCTCTCTTTGACTTTAGTAATTTATCTCCAAGGAATAAGTGAACTAGAATACCTTAACTTTTACTTCAAAGCAGAACAAATGAACCTAAGGAAGGCAACTTGCC
Organism: Murina feae; assembly: GCA_004026665.1. Lineage (NCBI taxonomy): Eukaryota > Metazoa > Chordata > Mammalia > Chiroptera > Vespertilionidae > Murina > Murina feae. The sequence goes on along the minus strand of PVJC01000645.1, from coordinate 50,555 downwards.
TCTCCTTTATCTACTTCTGATGCCGACAGCACACCACTTCCAAGTTAATTTTTTAAAGATCAATATTGGTAAGATTCAAGGAAAAAAATGGCCAAATTATTTGCTATTCTGAAAAATAAAATTCAAATACTGTGATGTAAAGAAAAATAAAAACAAAAACAAAAAAACCCTTTCTGCTATGGTTCCCACTAATTAGAAACCTTCTAGTTGCTGAACTAACCAGAAAGATTTGCCTTATTTGGCTGCCAAGGTTTTAGATATCTATCCTAATTATTCAACATGCTTTCTAAGGATTCCATAACTTTAGTTTCTCAAAATAATGCTTTGCTACATATACTTAAGTGCCCCTAGGACAAGCCTCTTACCCAACGTCTAGAACATAAAACCAACTACCATGGGGGTGAAGCACAAAAGCAACTAGGGTTAATAAAAAAAATGAGCCACTCATCAGTGCGCATTTACTTTACTAAGAAGTTATGTGCAGCAAGCATTGCACTACCAAATTTAAACCAAAAGTCAAAAATAAGTCTAAAGCCCTAGCCGGTTGGGCTCAGTGGATAGAGTGTCGGCCTGCAGGCTGAAGGGCCCCAGGTTCAATTCTTGTCAAGGGCATATGCCCGGGTTGTGGGCTCAATCCCCAGTACGGGGCGTGCAGAGGGCAACCAATCACTGATTCTCTCTTTATCACTGATGTTTCTCTTTTTCTCTCTCTCTCTCTCTCTCTCTCTCTCTCTCTCTCTCTCTCCCCCCCCTTCCTCTCGGAAATCAATAAAAATATATTTTTTAAAAAAACCTAAAAATCCTTGAAACAAAGAAACAAACGATGAAATACAAGAAAATGGGAAAATATTCCTGTCTAAATGCTATATATGCACAGACATGATATAAACCCAAAGCTTCTCTATTTCTTTTTATTTCATCCTAGGAGAAGCAATGATTACTAAGAGATAAAGACAAAGCTAAGCTTATCAGTTAACAAAGTGGTTGCTATTTACCCATTCTGTTACCTTCCCCTAGGTTAATCTAGTGACACCTATAAATCGTGTGCTAAGTAAGAAGGCTGCTTCTGGAAGGCCTCTTTTCCCCTGACTTGTATATAAACACTGTGTTCAGCTTGGCTGATTTAAAAAAAATCTTCAAAATAACCCTATCCATCTGGCAATATGCTAAAGATCATGGGAAGTATAAAATACCTGGCACATAATACACAATAAATAGCTATTGAATGAATTTACTGAATAAATATAGTGAAGACATTGCTATTTCTAGGTGGAGGGACTGAACTGACTGCTCCTTTTTTATCTATGTAAAGACTTTAACTGCTGCACTGTGTTAGTACCACAGAATTCACAAAACAACATTTACTACTGTGGAGTTATTTAGTGAAAAGAATACCAGATTAGGCGTCATGAGATCTGAATATTTATCTTGTATCTTGTCTTTACCACCGAAACAGTTTCACTCTGTAGTACTGCCATCTGTCTAGATGAATTTCATCTTTAACATAGAGAGAGCATATGACCTAAATAGGGTATATACAATTAAATAAGATAATGGATGTAAAAAGTTCTTTGTAAAAAGTAAAGCATTAGAAAAAGCTTTATGGAGGAAATGAAAATAAATCTGCCTTTGAGAGGTATATAGACTTCTTATGACAAAAAAGGGGCAAAGGCAAAGAGAGAAATGAATACAGGGTGTCCCCCCAAAATGTATATACACTTTAACAGCCTGATAGCTCAATTTTGAAAAGGAAATGTATTTTAATAAACACTGCCTTTATAATTAATTATTCAACATGTGTGTATACATTTTTGGGGACACCCTTTATACATGGTGTGATCATAAAAAACAGAAGACTGAGACTAGATGAAATTTTAAAGAATTAAAGCATTAGCAAATATAAACATTTTTGAGAAAAATTTCCAGAAAATTCTAAAGTAACTGTATCTTAAAGTCAGTAACACAAGCCCTGGCTGGTGTAGTTCAGCTGGTTACAGCAACATCCTGTGCGCCGAAGGATTACGGGTTTGATTCCAAGTCAGGTTGTAGGTTTGATCCCCTATGTGTATGGAAGGAAACCTATTGATGTTTCTCTCTCTCTCCCCCTCTCACTCTAAAATCAATAAAAACATGTCCTGGAGTGGGATTAATATATACACATATACATAGATTAATACCAAATATATATATACCAAATTCTATTTAGTATGACAAACTGCTTAGAGGCTAACACCTAAAGGCTAAAGATTTAAGCTTCAAGTCAAAGCCGGAAGATTGGCTTTAAATAAACACATGTCTATACAAATATATTGCTTCTTTACTTATACTTTTTTTGTTGTTGTTAATCCTCACCAGAGTACACTTTTCCATTGATTTTTAGAGAGAGGGGGAAAGAGGAGAGCCACAGAAAGAGAAACACCGCTGTGAGAGAGACACATCAATTGGTCGCCTCCCACACATGCCATAACCAGGGCCAGGTACCGAGTCTGCAGCTCAGGTATCCCTGACCGGAATCGGGCCCCAGACCTGTCAGCAGGCCAACACTCTACCCACTGAGAAAACTGGCTAGGGTGTTAAAAGCAAATAACAATCATGACTTGCAAGTTTACCAATAAGAGTATGGGTGAAGGGAACTTTTTAGAATATACCTTGTCTTACAGCTTTTACTTTGCATAATTTTAAAATAAGATTAAATTTTTAAAAAAGCAATACCTAAATACTGAAAATAAAACAAGTCAACCTAAGCATGTATTAGCTGGTGTATAATAATATAGAGCAAACTGTACAAAAAAACAGTAATTTATTCATTCTTACAGGAGTATATCCTTAGAAGAGAGCTAACTGGAGGGGACAAAAATCTTAAAATATTTTCAATAATCATATTGGTGTTGGTATTATCATCCTAAGACTGTTGTGGGTGTGCTGTGAAATAAATGAAGTCATTAACTGAGAAATATCCCTATGAACTTTAAAAGTAAAACAACACATACTCTTGCACTGTACAGTGAAAAGTCAATGAATAACCCTTCCCCTGAGACAGCTGTCTTAAAATAGCATTTACTGCCCTGACTGGTTTGGCCCACTGGATAGAGCATCAGCCTGCAGACTGAAAGGTCCCAGGTTCGATTCCGGTCAAGGACATGTACCTTGGTTGTGGGCACAAACCCAGTGGGAAGTGTGCAGAAGGCAGCTGATCGATGTTTCTCTCTCATCGATGTTTCTCTCTATTCTCCCTTCCTCTCTTTAAAAAAAAAATCAATAAAATATATATTTTTTTAAAAATAGCATTTACCAATCAAAGAAAAAAAAATGGCTGATTTTAGGTCTAGAGCAGGAACTAGAACATTATTACATACCATAAAGTAAGAAGGCAATCAGACTATTTGTGTCATTTTGAAAGAACACAAGAGCCAACTTGTAGAGGTATGCATATACTTTCAACATATGTCTCCCCCACCCCCATAGTTACAGATGGGACAATTTGTGTATTAATAATACAATGAACTGAAATACATTAAATATATTTAAATGCATGAATTCAAAATGAAACTAAGGGAGAAAAAAGGAAAAATAAAAAACTCAGTCACTGTTGGGAGATGCTAGTGAACCAGCTCATTATTCTGAAAACTAGTAAATGGAAGGAAAAGAATCAAACATATATCCTGGCTTTCCTGTGCAAACTGTACCACTGAGAAACCAAATAATAGATGAGAAGCTTCTCTTTCTAGAAACATTCTAAGTATTAAATAAGGAATAAAATGACAGAATTAGAACATCACCATTTTAACCAATGGGGTAAGGAACGAAGACTGGCACCATCACCAAAAAAATACTACCAGACATTATGTGCATCCAAATGGAAGAATACATCACCCATGAAGTAGTTGTGTGCTGGGGGTAGGGGACAGGGACAGGGGGCACTGTGAATTGGATAGCAAGCCTCTTGATCTTCTGAAGTTATTTTTTTCCTTTTTTAAGAGTATTTCACAGTTCATGTTTTATTATTTTTAACAATTCTTTATTGTGGAAAGTATTACATATGTCTCCTTTTTCCCCCTATTGACCCTACCCCCCATCTCCCCACCCCCGCCCCATCCCCACACCTCCCCTCCCCATTGTGTGTGTTCATGGACCACAGGCCATGCATATTCAATAGTTATTTTAATTAATCACAATGTGTAGGTCTTATTTGCATCTGGATTCACACAAAATCTAATTTTTAAAAAACCACAGACAAGCATTTGGATATTAACTATATTTGATGAAATTAAAATCTTATATTAGGAGTAATAATATAAAAAATAAAATAGTTCTCTTCTAGAGAAACACAATGAAAAATCTTAAGCAAAATATGAAGTGTGGGATTTGTTTCAATAATACAGAAAGGGAAAGGGAATGAAGCTATAACTAAAACAGGACTGCCCATGAGCTGGTAATAGCTGAAGCTGAGTGATGGCTCCACTCTACGTAGTATTCCTTAATGCACACGAAAGACAATAATCATGTACTCATTAAGCATGTCATGATGGAATCCAGGAACATTTATGTTTCTAGATGTTTCACTATACATTATTTATAAAGGAAAAAAAGTCATTTTACTTCAAGAAAACTCTGAAGAAGTAACTACCCTATCTTTTGATACAGTAAAGGAAAACTTGCCCCTTGATGAGAAATAAACAGTTTTTTTCATTATCAGAATGGAATGGGAACAAGGCTATCTCTAGCCCATAAAAATTTGTGAAGTTAAAAAAAAGCACCCTCTTTGATATAATAAATATATAGGCTAGTATGTGAATGGGACCCTTACACATGATACCATCACACAACACACAACCTGCACAACTGTAGGACTGGCCCTTGATGGAAATTTTAAAAGTATACGAAGTATACTTTGGTTGCCAAAGAATTACTAGAAAACTGCAGGAAAGAAGGCATGACCAGAGGTAATCCGCTAAGCTGTCCATGACCATAAGCCCCACTTCTAGTAGGTATTACAGTGAGGAAAAAACAGGATTGATCACTATTTTTCCTAAATCCAATAAACAGAGGGAACCCCATCACTATTTGGAAGTATACTACTTAAAGAGGAGATTATCAACAAGGGGTTCTTGAGTACAGATATGAGGAGAAAGACAAAGGATAATTTTAAAAAACAAACACTGCAGAAAATGAACTATAAATGTCTATTTACAGGTTCTGTGAGTCATGCTTTAAAATGTATACTACATATCACATATACCAATTGTATATCACATATACCAAAAACATACTTTAACACACAATAGAAAAGCAGTCATTTTCAAGACATACATACACACCCCAAGTACATGTTTAGATTTTTATTATTTTTACATTAGCCCCATCATAAGAGTGTTAAAATTAACAAAAATGTAACTAAAACTTTAAAAGGAATTAGTACTTTTAAATGATTTATTTTATATCAAAGTGACAAAAAATCAAGCAAAGTGTGGACTTCTGACAAGACTAGTAATCAGAGATGTTTTCTAGAAAGAATGGACAGCTTTTATTTTTATCCTGAAAATGGTAGAAACCGTATGATAACTTCTAAATATCTTTGTAGAAACAAAATTTTCAGCTGTCAGCTTTGAGTATCTTTTACATACCTTATAAATAACTTAATACTAAATTTAAGGCAGTTTTATGAGTTAGAGAATTACAAAGTCAAACTAAAATTCTTTCCAAGCCCTTCCACCCACAATATCCAATTCATAGGACTAGATGTAAACTTACTTGGGCTGTTAGAAAGGTGTCATCTTCACCTTCTTGAGCTTCAATCTCCTAAGTAAAAGGGTACACAATAGCTGCTTTATAAGGTATCTGGGTAACATGAGAATGCTTTTATGCTATACCCAATTATCACTAGTCTTATTTCCTCACAATGTCTATGATACCGTGGTTGCAAAGTCAATGCTTCACAATTCAGACTACATCTTTTATGCCAAAATAAAAACAATCACACTGACAGAGAATTAGAAAAATCTCTTTCTCGAGGCCTTCATTTATTAGGCGAGGTAGAACATCAGTGTTTTAAGCGTGACTAAGCACTAACAGCACTGACTCATTAATCCACTGATTTACTTAAGACATACCACTAGCACCAGCACACCTCCAAAGCAAAACCAACCGTCTGTTTCATTCAAGAAAAAGATTTTTTAGATTATATGCTTTTAATTACACTTTTATAAGTAACCTCCCCACCCTTGATAGTACCCAAGGAAATGCAAAATTAGTATTTTCTATCTACTAAAGTAGCAAAAAAAAAAAAAAAATGAGGTAATGGTAGCAACGTCATAGCAAAATTGTACTCTCATTCATAGTGGGGTGAAAAACAACTTACATGTCCCAAGGAAAGGGAGTAGCTATTAGACACATAGAAAGCAGTTTAATAAATTATGGTATAAAACACAGAGTATGAAGTCCTTACGTGGAAATATTATATAGAATAAATAGCAATTATTTAGAACATTATATAGAATAAATAATTACTAAGTAAAATATATACATGAGTGTAAAATTAAAAAGATCCTTTAAGGCAGCAGGATTCTGGGTGATTTATAAATAACTTTAAAAATATATTTTTTGAAAATTCTGGGATTTCCACATTGAACTAGAAAAAAAACCCACTTGTTATTTAGTACTTAATTCATCTGAGTCATGTTTTAAAAAAACTTGCTAAAGACCTGACTTTCGATGTCCTCTTTCTCTATATCTTCAATTGCTTCTGCCTCTATTAATTCACGAGTTCTCTTGTTTTCTTCTATAGAAAGTAACTCCTTTAAATGCACAGTCTCCTCTTCATTTTCACCAAACTCTTCAGAGTTCTTTAGTTCATCATTTCCATCTTGTTCATGTGCCTCTTGATTCTCCAATTCACAGTCCTTTTAATGGTAAGAAAATTTGGTACAACTAGAGGCAAAGTAGTGTAGGCTAGCCACCAAATGTTTTTTGGTAATTTATATCTCTACATGTTTTAAATTTTACCATATGTTGACATTATTTCCAAAGTCAACGTTCAGTCATTTTACCTTATACATTAACTATGTCTTTAAAAATTGGGGGGGGGGGGGGGGGGGAGGAGTCTAATACCAAAGTCATTAAACCACATTTTGAGTTCCAAAAATCTCTCATATGGAACTATACATAAATTGAATTGCTATTAGAGACGCTTTCAAATTCCAGTTACTTAATATTTACCAACTCACATCTTAGGGCTATCCAAGAAAATATAGCTTCAAAGAAATGACTTGATTTCTCCAGGTGCCATAGTTTAGTTTAACTTCAAAGACCCTGAAAGTCATATATTATAGCTAATGTTTATTTCTAATTAATAATAAGGAATCTCAACTGCTATACAAATGTCTGTTCTTGAAAAATATTCAAATGATTAATTTAAATGTACATGTCCTGAAATCTATCAGTATGCCATAATGCTAATTAGGCAGGAGAACATTGGCTGAGATTATCTGAGGCTATGTCTATTTGTCTTTCAAAGTTTACAGGTACACGATATTTCATTACAAACAAAAAGAAGCCGCCATCTGTTTAGTTTCCTCTTTAACTGCAGAGGAAGAGTTGAAAGCAATGAACATTCCTTGCTCCTTTCCTGTTCTTATAGTAAACCTAGCAGATTTAAGAAAAGGTTTCTGGGTTAAAGAAGAAAATGGCAGGGCCATGACTATTAATCTTTCATAACTGAACTGCAGTGAGGATACAGAAATTTCTGAGGGAGGCAGGCAAAAAGAAGAAATACGACTGTTTGTGGATGTGGAGTTCTTGGGGAGCAGGAATTTCCAGGACAGGGTTTGACCAACCTGGCATCACATATGAGTGGAGGAACATTGGGGACTAAAAACAGAGTAACCGATTATATGACAATATAAAAATAAGTGCAAATAAATAAAAAGCAAGGTGAGTCACTGAGAGAACATCATCTATTCTACAGTGCCAACTTTGATCAGTCTCCTCACTTAAAAATGGAAGTAATGCCCTGACCTGTTTGGCTCAGTGGATAGAGGGTCGGTGTGCGGACTGAAGGGTCCCAGATACGATTCCAGTCAAGGGCATGTACCTTGGTTGCGGGCACATCCCCACTAGGGGGTGTGCAGGAGGCAGATAATCAATGTTTCTCTCTCATCGATGTTTCTAACTCTCTATCCCTCTCTCTTCCTTTCTGTAAAAAAAATCAATAAAATATATTTAAAAAAAACACAAAAAAGCTCTTTTGGCCCCAGCTGGTTTGCTCAGTGGTTAGAGCATTGGGCTGTAGACTGAGGGTGTTGGGTTCAATTCTGGTCAGGGGCACAGGCTTGGGTTGTGGGTTCCATCCCCAGTAGGGGGCGTGCAGGAGGGGCAGCCAATCAATGATTCCCTCATCATTAATGTTTCTTTCCCTCTCCCTTCCTCTCTGAAATCAATAAAGCTATATTCTTTTTTTTTTAACTCTTTTGTTCTGACATTATAACCAGGTTCATTTAATAAAAATACAAAGGCATCCTTTGTAGCACATATTAGAAACAATACTATTATGCTGAATAGAAGTATGTATCTCCTTGCAACATTTTAAATGACTATAAAATATATATGAACTGAAGAACTGAAAGTTAGACATTTAAAAATTAAAAGGTTTTTTATTCAGTCACTATGTTCTTTCAGCTTATGGATACTTTTTGCTTAAGCATATACTTAGTAGTGAAGACAACCTGAGAAAATAAGAACAAGGGGACAAACCTAAAGGAAGACATACCACAATAAAAACTATAATAGAGACACTGAAGAGCTCTTAAGGGCTCAAAGAAAAGCTAATTATGGGCACTCAATCTTCAATTTTAATGGATCCCTGGGCAAATATTGCCTAAAATTATCTAATTTCAGGGTTAACTCCTCAACCAAACCATTTTTTCTTTCTGTGACTGTCCTTAAAAGTGCAAGATACAAAGTGTGAGGTGTGTGCTCTGTGTGTAACATGGGAAAGGTAGAGATCTGGATAGGAGATGGGCAGGTGATGGACATAAGCTTTCTTCACAGTGGAGCACACAAACATTCAGAGATGTTATGACAATATGGACTACACAGAAAACAAAATGTATGGGGATATGAATGTTCACAATTTAAGAGGAACTATGCTCAGTAAATAATTCCTGCTAACGCCACACTACTTAGGACCTAATGACCAGTAAGTATCAGATCATGTTTCAGTCAACTGAAAACAAAACCTTAACTACAATTAAAAATACTTGGTATATAGACTGGCCGATTAAAATTACATACATTATTTTTCTGGCTGGTCTGTTTCAAATACATTCTTTTTTAACCAGAAGTCCTGTCTTTTTATCTTTAAAGCACAAAACAAATTTCTTAATCTTTTTATCTTTACAAAGTAGCAACATGACAGAAATTTTCTTTTTGAAGGACTACATTAATCTAGGTTCTGTATATTATATAAAAGCTAAATGCAACAGGCAAATGAAAAATAAATTGTTGTCCTAGCAGTATGGCATGGTTGGAGCACCAACTCGTACGTTGAAAGGCCACAGGCTCGATTCCTGATCAGGGCACACACCCAGGCTGCAGGTTCGATCCTGATCTGGGCAAGTGCTGGAGGCAACCAATCAATGTCTCACTCTCACATCGATGTTTTTCTCTCTCTCTCTCAATTCAATAAAAGTGTGTTCTCAGGTGAGGATTAAAAAAGAGAAATAAATTATCACCCTGGCCGGTGTGGCTCATTTGATTGAGCATCATCCAGTGCACTGAAAGGTCACTAGTTCAATTCTGGTCAGGGCACATACCCAGGTTTTGAGTTCAATCCCCAAAGTGCATACAGGGGGCAACCAATAAATGTTTCTCTCTCACATTAGTGTTCCCTCCTTTCTCTCTTTCTCCCCCCTCATCCTCGCCTCCCCCCCCCCGCTTCCCTTCCCCTCTCTCTAAAATCAATAAAAACATATTTAAAGAAGAAAAGAAAGTCCTAGCTGGTTTGGCTCTGTGGATAGAGCATTGGCCTGCTGACAGAAGCGTCCTGGGTTCTATTCTGGTCAAGGGCACTTGCTCAGGGTTTGGGCTTGATCCTTAGTAGGGGGCATGCAGGAGACAACCAATCAATGATTCTCATCATTGATGTTTCTCTCTCTGTCCTTCTTCCTCCCTGAAATCAATAAAAAATAAATAAAAATAAAGTAAAAAAATTATCAATATCCTTCATTGTAGTACCTTGTCCAGGAACAAACATATCAATTGTCCTGTAACGGTTCCTCTGGCTCCTTTAACTCAGATTTCTACTTAAAAACTCAGACAGACATTATTTTTAGCTTTATTCTCATTTAGCTAAAGATAACATTTATTATATTTTTCAACTATGAGAAGTAATGAGACTGACAAGATTACTTAAGTCTTTATATTTTACCTACATACTTCAGTTCCGTTAAGTAAAATGCATGAGTTCATCATGCAACATGCTAGGCTCAAAATAAACATCTTAACCTGAGTAATTAACACTTTACCTTGACAAAAGCTTCATCTTCCACAGAAGCATCTCCACTCAACTCATCTGCTTCCTGTTTTTTACCTGTGAAAGAAGGAAAATGGGCTAACAACCAATATTTTATTACTTTAAGTAAAAATCATCCAGAGATGTTTACCCCACAGTACTACTCTCTACTCTCAATCATGTTACTAAGCTAATGCCGACTGCTTCTAAACCATCTGCTCAAAGCTGTCCAAACAAAAAAAGCTTTAACAATGCCAGGCTGTTTCAAATAAACTGTGCAAATAATTAATCCTACATATGAACCCATCATCTTAACTGGCTTGATATATCTGGTACATTTTTCTTTACACCACTCAAATTCTCTAGCTCCAATTCTCCCAGAAGCAGCAGAACCTTTTAATGATACTCTACTAACTGAAGATATAACCAGATGTCTGACTCATATCCCCCAGCAAAGCCTTCCCTACATTCTCTTCTTCAATAAGCTTTCTCTGAAATAAAATTCTCAAACTTAATCTATACCTACAATCCATCAGTTGATTATATATTAATTACCTTATACTCTCAAGTACATCTTGCTTCACCATTACAGAAGACATCCCTTAAGTACAGTTACTGCCTTTAGACTGATTTTGTAGTTCTCCAAAGGCCTACATATAGTGCTGAGCACTTAACGTAATGGCCAACTTAACTGAGTAGGCAAGTAGAAATTACTTCAGAATGAGAACTGTTAATAGCTTCCAGAGAGACTACAGGCCTTCCAACGCAGCCCTCATCTTCAAAACTTTAAGCTGGTTGTAGAAACTAGAAAATGTTCTCACCAAAAGCAAACAAAAAGTTTCCCACAGAGCCAATGCTAAAAGTTCGTTTTCATATTAGTCCACAAAACCTACTTAATAACCCATAATGAAGAAATGCTGTTAAAAAACACAGCTGCTGGGACCTCAGCATTAAAAAATTTTTAAAAAAATTCATTTATTTTGAAATGTGAATGTGTATTCTTTCCTGAGGCCAACTAGTCAACTTTCCCCTTTGCCTACAACAGGAACTGCCATGTACCTATTTTCAACTGTCTGTGACCCCAAGGGTAGCCAGGTTAGCTGTGAGGTAACTATTTAAAAAAATCAGGACACCTCCCTTTCCCTAGTTTCCTCACCAGTCCCCGTCTTCCATCTGCTCCCAATTCGAATGAATGATAAAAAGGGAAACAAGACACAGGTCCTTCCAGGTATGTGAACAAAAAAAAGTGTGGATTTTTCTTTTACCCTCAGGGGTAAAAGAGGGTTTGTCCCTGGCCCTGAGGACTTGTGTGAATGGAAAGAGAAAAGTGTGGAGCTCAGTGTTCCATTCCTATTTGGAATGTTGGTGTTTGTAGTTGAGGGAAAATATAAATTAGATATCACAAAGGTAATGACTAAGAAAGACTATTCATCAGAAAGTCTTTATTAATCTATTTTTAAAATTTTCCCCGAAAAGAGAAAAACAGTATCAGAAGGGAAAGAGTGCATTAAATCCAAATCCCATCACATTTAGAGAGAGAAGTTCCAAATAAAAAAACCTTGAAGATGTTATCTTGTAGAAGAAATAAGCTTTTTAATAATATAGGAAGAGTGAAGAAAAGTTCTCTGGAGGAAAAATAAATGGAAACTGTACTTCAAAAAAGAACTTTTCCCTACCCGCTCAAACCCCAACACCACCAAATAATCTATACAGTACGGCTTTAAGGGACACTTCTTTAGATCATTTGCAAATACTATTTACTCCTTACAATTATAAATTACTTTACAATTTGCAAAGCACTTAAAAAAGTTAAATTGAGCTCTAGCTGGTTTGGCTCAGTGGATAGAGGGTCGGCCTGTGGACTGAAGGGTCCCAGGTTCGATTCCGATCAAGGGCACATGCCTGGGTCGCAGGCTCAATCCCCAATAAGGGGTGTGTAGGAGGCGGCCAATCTATGATTCTCTTTCATCATTGATGTTTCTACCTTTCTCTCCCTCTCTAAAATCAATAAAAATGTATATTAAAAGTTCAATTGATTTTTCTAGGCACCCTATGGTACATGGGCAGGTATTCACAATTATACAAAAGAGAGGATGAGCCTGAGAGGCTAAGTAGCTTGCCCAAAGCTAATGAAGGGCATTCTCAGCACTGGGAGCCAAGGCTTCTCGTTTCCAATCCCAAATTCCTTCCACTACATCTGACTATGACCTACTTAAAAGACAATATTCTAGTAAGGAATGGTTAATTAACTCAATTTAAAGATATTACCTTTGAAATGGCAGCTCTCAGCAAGACAAACTGCACCCTAGTATATGATGTACACTCCATGGTGAATTTCACTTGCTTTAGTTTACTTAAAGGAAAATCAAATTATGCTACTACAAAATCACCAGCAGCAGTCACTACCTCTGCTTAAAGTGCTTCCTCAGTCTAGACCCTAGAATAAATGCTATATACACATTACTTTACCCTCAAAACTACTCTGAAACTATATCCCAATTTTATAAAAGAGGCAACTAATGTAAAAAGTTAATCAGATTACAAAGGCAGTGCTCTGATTTAAACCTAGCCCTCAAGCCTTGGCTGGATTGGCTCAGTCGATAGAGCGTTGGCCTGTGGACTGCAGGATCCCAGGTTCAATTCCAGTCAAGGGCACATACCCTAGATGGGGGCTCCATCCCCAGTAGGGGTCATGCAGGAGGCAGCCAATCAATGATTCTCTCTCATCATTGATGTTTCTGTCTCCCTATCCCTTCCTCTCAGAAATCAATAAAAATATATTTAAAAATAAATAAACCTGCCCTAACTGGTTTGGCTCAGTGGATGGAGTGTCGGCCTGCGGACTCAAGGGTCCCGGGTTCGATTCCGATCAAGGGCATGTACCTTGGTTGCAGGCGCATCCCCAGTGGGGAGTGTGCAGGAGGCAGCTGATCGATGTTTCTCTCTCATCGATGTTTCTGACTCTCTATCCCTCTCCCTTCCTCTCTGTGAAAAATCAATAAAATATATTAAAAATAAATAAATAAACCTAACCCACAAAACATTAGATCTTCGAGTAACTACAGTATGCCAGCTGTTAAAATATTATCTTTTAGTGTACACAGAGGTTCCATAAGCCACAATCATTAAATTTTTAAATGCGAGACCCAGTGAGACTACTAACTTGCCACATGACAAACAGGCAATAAGAAGCGGAGGTACACAAAAGGGTCCAAATTCACTAGCCCTTACTGTTTCAACAGCTGAACCACAGAAATGCACTGGACATTTAACGTGTCATCAGCTTGCAAACATATAAGCCACAAAGATTTTCACGCACAGTGATGAGAGTATGGCTATAACCTGATAGGTACATTGAACCTCCTGTAAGGGTACATAGTGTTTTAAAAAATTGCAATTTTACCCTTTCATAAATCTATAACTGTGGGCTTGTTTTAAACATGTTGAGTTAGAAACTATATTGTAACTACTTCATGAAAAAGTAGCAATCTTCTCCCCCATAAAATATAACTCATATTTTAAAAAGCTAGGACATTCACCATCAACCCAGAATCCAGCACGATGCTATATAATGAGCATATACTCAAGCATTCTGTATCTCCTGACTGGTAATGAAGTTAAGGCCTCGCTAGGTTGGATGCTAGTAGCAAACAAGGTCTGGATTTCGATTCAGCCCTCAATAGAACAAAGAGGTGACATGCCAGTCAAACCACCATGGTGTGCAAACCCCTCCTTTCAGTAAGGACTGTACAAAGTACATCTCTAGAGTCCTTTCTCTTACCATGTCACAGATGAGAACTGAAAAGAAAGCCCACGCCCCCCTTAAATTCCAACATGTTAGGAACATCTGTGTATAGTGAATAACCACTTTTACCCCTATCTCCCATTGAAGCTTACACTATCAAAACTCCTATGGCAACCTAACCAAATAATCTTTTGTCCTTCAAAGAATCTGTTATGTGCCACAAAATGTGAACTGGTCCAAAGGACAGAAGCATGACTGGGATGAGGGAGCTAACTGAAAGTTGCATGTAAGCTGAAGCCTAACTTTAAGGCTCGAGGAACAAAACTAGAAAACAAAATTGAACAATCAAGATATGCCAAGAAATTAAAAAAAGGAAGCAAATGAACTTAGCACACCTTATTACAGTAGTAACATATAGCTATTTTGAAATTACATAATACACTGCAATGTTCTTTGGCTTTTTTGTTTTTGTTTTTTACAATATATACTTTATTGATTTTTTACAGAGTAAGGGAGCGAAATAGAGAGTTAGAAACATTGATGAGAGAGAAACATCGATCAGATGCCTCCTGCATATCCCCCACTGGAGATGTGCCCACAACCAAGGTACATGCCCTTGACTGAAATCGAACCCGGGACCCTTCAGTCCACAGGCCGACGCTCTATCCACTTAGCCAAACCAGTCAGGGCTGCAATGTTCTTTGTGTGATTCTAGAGTCTACAATAAGATGGCAAAATAAAAATGTATATACATTAAAGGAGAATGACACTAGAAACATCTCATTTATGCAACATAAATTTGTATAGGTCCACAGATCTTTAAAGAAACTGTTGGGGCTAGACATGTTTCAGAATAAAGAATTTTCCGGTTTTAAAAGAGTACAATCCTTACTTATTTAAACTTCCCAGTGGCTTCTGAAAGTGTCTCTCAATCACAGAAATATTTTTTTAAATTAAATCTTTATTGTTCAGATTATTACAGTGGTTCCTCTTTTTTCCCCCCACAGCTCCCCTCTACCTGGTTCCCACCCCACCCTCTTCCCTTATACCCCCCTGCCACTGTCCTCATCCATAGATGTATGATAATTTTGTAGTCAAACAGAAATATTTGTGCAATAAAATATATCCATATTCACACCAAATGGAATAAATCAAGACTACAAATAGCCTCACTTTTGCCACCAATCTTAATATAAAACTTGCAGTTTCCAGAGATTTTGTATTTCAGAATTATGAAAAAAGAATTCAGTATTATAAATTGGTTTTCTCCTCCAAAGGCAAATTGGTCCTTATAAAGCTTGCCATTTTCCTTTGCAAGTTCAGAAATAACTCCAAAACAGGAAAAAAAAATCCACTTAATAAAATTTTCTCAAAAACCTGTGGCTTGAGTAACTTTTCCCCTTAAACAGTTACAGAAACTATGAAATATAGAAAATATTTAGTCATGAAATTCCTGTTGGAGAAGTGGGGAAAGATTTAGAGTTTAAGCCAAACTGAATAACATTTAATGTTTCCAGGAACAACCTCTCCCCAACTGCATGCAGTATCTTAACATAATCATAGACTGTGCCTTGTGCTAATTGTTTACATGTGTGTTTTGGCCTCCATTATTTAACCAGTATTTTACTAATGAAATCATTTTTCTAAAAGGCATTGTAAATCATCTTAAACATAGCATTCACCCAAATAGGTCATTTCATTATTTTTGAATCTATAGATAATTCACACTCAATACAATAAATGTAAAAAACACCAAAAGTATATTTTTTAAAATGTCTAACTTTGTCATCTACAGATAACTAAACACACAGATACATAATACATAACATGTGCACATGAGCACACAGGATATTTTAAAAGGCAGCAAAAATTGTACTTTCTATTCTTGTTAATAAAAATAAAATATTACTGCTTAATAGCGCTATTGCAAGAATCAAATAAAGCAATCTGAAAAGTTTTTATATGTAAAGCATCTAATCTAATAAGAGTAATATGCAAATTAACCATCATTCCAAGACACCCAAGCCACACCCACCAGCCAATCAGAGCAGCTGTATGCAAATTAACCCAGCCAAGATGGTGGCCAGCAGTCACGAAGCTAGAGCAAACAGGAGGCTTCCACTGCACCAGAGATGGAGTTGAAACTGCCTGCCTAGGTCGGCCAGGCCAGCCAGGCCTCTGCTCAAGGCAACAATGTTTCAATTATAGAAGCCACAGAGCTAAAGCAAACAGGAGGCTTCCTTGCCTGACTAGGCCTCCCGTCAAGGCAACAAAGTTTCAATTATAGACGATAAATAAACCCCAGAAACCTGATTCCAGCCAGCCTCGCTGGGACCTTGGGTCAATGGAAGCTGTGGCCAGCCTGAAAATAGCCCTAAGCCCCTCACTCAGGCTGGCCAGGCACCCCAGTAGGGACCTGAACCCTGAAGGGACTGTGAGCAGCCTGAAAACGGCCCTCAGCCCCTCACTCAGGCTGGCCACACCCCCATGGGGTGAGGGTTTCCACTGGGGGGCTTGGCCAGCCTGCAAACAGCCATCAGTTCCTCATCCAGGTTGGCCAGGCACGCCAGCAGGTGGACATCCCCCAAGGGGTCCCAGACTGCAAGAGGGCACAGGCTGGGCTGAGGGAAATTTTTGTGCACCAGGCCCCTAGTATAAAATAATATGCAAACTTCCAGGCAGATATGAATGAAAAGGATGCTGAATTTCAAGCTCTAGTCTAGAGTTAGTGGTTCTTAACTCTAGCTGCATGAGATTCACGTGGAAAACTTTTAGAAAACAACAGAGCAACTAAAATCAAATATCTGGGGAGCATGAGTCTTATATTTATATTTTTAAAAACTCAAATGATGCCATTATTAATTAACAAGAAAGGAGCAGGGAGAAGTCCCAATATCAAATATTACAGGCATGCGTCTAAACTGCAGCTTCCTGGCAAGCTGTACAAATGGTATCGTAAAGGATAGCTCACTTTCTCCAATAACAAAATGACTCCAAGGTAGCATAGATTGCAAACCATGACTGAGCATAAATAACTGAAGAAGTTAGAATGAGAATAATATAAGAGGAAAGTTGTTTCAGATTCCCCAGACTAGAGAAAATTTAAATCTGACCTATCTTTAACAAAACACCATATATGGTGTGAACCAATTTTAGCTAAACAGGAAAATAAAAAGATCCTTAAACATAAACCTATAAGACATGCACATGTACATACACAACAAAATGTTACCTGTAACAAATTCATAATGGCGAATTGTGAGCAATTTTCACTTTTTGTTACTTTTCCATATTATCTAATTTAAAAAATGAGAACATTTCACTTTTATAATCTGAAAAACAATACTGTAAAACCATAATGCAAACTACTATTCCAGGGTAGCAGGATTGCCATGTAAGTAAGGCTAACTCCTGAAATTGCACAATATTGAGTCTCTCTTGTTGTAGAATGTGAGAACTATAGTACAGTTGATTAAATAAATCAGTAAAGTCCACTATTAAACCTTAAGCCATTGTTCAACCTCTTTATTAAAGTCATTTCTGATGCCACTAACTAATGATAATGATTTCTTTATCCTCTAATTCCTGGACAATTTGTACTTTATTTTACATAAAGTCTTCATGAAGTCCTCTGCTCCTAATTCAGAATGCCTGGAAGTTGACTTGACTTGGAAGAAGCACAATGTCTTAAAATACTGAAAAATTTTACCTAAAAACAAAAACAAAAAAACCCACAAACAAAAATAAACCAAAAAATTATCTACCTTAATACACCATATTTGATATAATAGCTTAATAAGTACAAAAGTGCCTTGATGATAAATATAATTCATATATAACTACACAAGGCAAATGCGGTTTTAAATGGCTGAGGTAAAAGGGTCTGATTTTGGGAAATAAAAATGACATACTGGTACACAATCTCTGAGGCTGAACAATATTCCAGCAAATTATGAGGCTTTCCATTACAACAAGAACTTGGTGAGGAATAAAAGAATGTTGCAATGATTTACATGTCCTAACAGTATACTTTACATAACAATGTTTAAGGAGAGGCCAGTAGTGAGTGCAGTTGCAAGCATAGTAAAGAGTATTAATCTCTGGTATACAGGCTTCCCATAAAGAAATATACAATTACAATGCACAAAGAGTTTTTTTATTGATTGTGTGTGTGTGTGACAGAGAGAGAGAGAGAGAGAGAGAGAGAGAAAGAGATATCAATCAGCTGCTTCGGCTTGCCTCCTATGGGCCAAGGATTGAACCCGCAACCCCAGCATGTACCCTGACCAGGAAACTGCAACCCTTCAGTGCACAGAATCATGCCCAACCAACTGAGCCACACCGGCCAGAGCCAAGAGTTATTTTGAAAAACAGTTGTTAAGAAGCCCATCATATGGCCTCAATCATTCATTATAGACTAATGTAAATAAAAAGACGATGTCCTTATCCTCACAGAAAGCTTCTAAACTAGTGTATATCCCAAAAATATCTGACAATTCAGTCCCCAAAGCCCTCTCAATGCCACTTTTCATTAAATTTCCCTTAACATCCAAACTTACTGCAGTTAAAAACAAAACAAAACAATAAAAGGCAAGAGTTACAGTACACTATGATAATGTATTATATTAAATGCATTTTATGCGATTGATTATATTCTTATTTGTCATAAATTTTAGAAAGCTTTACATAGTACACATGTAATTATAATTACATTGCCTGTGGTATTGTCCATACAAATTAGACATCAGATATACGAATAAACCTAAAACTCCAAATATTTTTTAATAGTGGGAAAAAAATTCCGATTTTACATAGCAATTTGAGTCTCTTTTAAGCCTGCTTATATTGCAAATGAGTGTCAATATCAGTAAGTACTGCATAATATATAATTTTGAATAATATACTGATTAACCACATAAAATAACTTTGACTGAAGTGTAGAGGTGACTCTAAAGATTAAAAATCCACAAGAATATGATGTGCCACTGTCAGGTGAACCAAAAGAAACCTTAAATCTATAATCTCTAAAACAAGCTAATGAGTTAGCTCTACCTGTCTAACCGCTTTCTTAACACACACCCAACTAATATAACAGTAAATCTCACTGGTGAAGCTTTCTTCTAGGTTACTTATTAAAAGCTCATAGCAAAGAGACTATGACTCAGAAGGGGAGACCCAGAGCATTTAAGATCTTACTCCTTGGCATATGTCATCAGTTTGGCTCAAATAAACTCTTACTTTAAAAAAATTACCAACTGTTTTACCAAATTAAATATATGCAAACAGATTTTATAAAGTTAGTCATAAATATGAGAACCCACTGCATTATCAACTTCATAAGTTTGTGCTTATAAAACTGCATTTAAAAAATAATCTACAATATACTAAAGAATGCAGATTCTATTTCCTCTGATCCGTTCAAACATAATCATTTAAACACAAAATTTTTAAAAGTAGTGCTTTTTCCAGATCCATGAAGCTTCTCTCTTGCTTTCTTAACACCACTTAACTTTTATCAAAAGATTTCTTTTCCTGCCCTAACTGGTTTGGCTCAGTGGATAGAGCGTCGGCCTGTGGACTGAAGGGTCCCAGGTTCGATTCTGGTCAAGGGCATGTACCTTGGTTGTGGGCACATCCCTAGTAGGGGGTGTACAAGAGGCAGCTGATCAATGTTTCTCTCATTGATGTTTCTAACTCTCTATCCCTCTACCTTCCTCTCTGTAAAAATCAATAAAGTACATTAAAAAAAAAAGATTTCTTTTCCTGACAAAATATTTGTCTTACTGACATCTACATGGCTGACTCTAAGTAAACTAATCCCTTTCTTTACTTTTCCTTTTCTAATAATCTACCCTAAAGAATATTTGTATTAGTTGAGGGCCTATGAGCTTTCCAGTTCTTTCCCCATACCTGATTTAGCTAAACAGAAAGCAATTTTCTTCTGACTCTTAGCTATATGTAATTATTAAATTTCAGAACTAAAAGACCTTTACAGATAATATGGTAAAATGTCCAACTTTACAAAAAAGGGAACAGACCCAACTGAAGGAAAAAAGCGGTATGACCAAGATAACATTATGTTCAAGGTAGATACTGCTAAGTGAAATAAGATTTGGCAAAAAGAACTTAATGCAGTAATTAGGCAATGAGACTGAACACCTGACATCAAATTAAAATAATATTTAATTTTTTGAATCCTTGGTTTTAAAAATCCATTAATCATTGGTATTTAAAAGTTTCTCTATTCCAATTTGATTTCTAACAGTTATTTTTAAATTTCTTTAATTAAAGTTGAAAACCACCTATATAATGAAAGCCTAAGCGACCGTTAGGTGGAATGACCAGAATGACCAGTCGCTATGATGCATACTGACCACCAGGGGCCAGACACTCAACACAGGAGCTGCCCCCTGGTGGTCAGTGCACTCCCACAGGGGGAGTGCTGCTCAGCCAGAAGCTGGGCTCACAGCTGGCAAGTGCAGCGGCGGCCTTTCCTGCCTACACAACAGCGCTAAGGAGTAGCAAGCCGAGCGGTAAGGAGCAGTGAGCAGACAGGCAGTAAGGAGTGAGGGGTCCCGGACAGTGAGAGGGCACAGGCCAGGCTGAGGAACACTCCTCCCACCCCAGTGCATGAATTTCATGCACCAGGCCTCTAGTTTTACTTATAAGCATCTTAATTAACTCAAACTAGGTTCTTAGTTTGTGATTTATATTATACACCTTGAAATTCATAGGATTTTCAGAACAATGATAAATGGAATTCAAGAAGACAGAGGCTATTTATTATACATAATAATAAATCCCAGAATGAATCTCAGGAAGTACTCAGTAGTAGCCTGTCAGAGGCAACAATAATTGAATGTTACAACTTTTCACTAAAGACCACAGGACACCTTAACATCAGAGAGTTATGGAAAAAATAATGTTCAAGGATCCTATAACCCCTATAAAAGAAAAAAATTAAATTAATTGTATATTAAATTAATTGTATATTAAAGATTTTAGATCTATACTGAAAAACTTAAATTTTTATATTGCTGAAATTATTTCTAAGGGTAAGATACTGAAAAGGGGCTACACAGAGAAATTAAACGTAGTTGAGAATGAATAAATCAAAGGTTTATTTTAGATACTAAAATCAATAATCAGCTCAAGTAATTTGGGGCTATGATTAATACATAGTATCTGTCAAACTATCACAGTGTGCTACATAAATGACAAATCAAAATGACTATAAGAAATTAGTTCCTGATGTACTTATTTCCCAATTTTTATGCTTCCCCATTTTGTAATAGCCTCTGTCTCCTCAGCAGAGGCTTCTCAGACAGGCTTCTCTGAATGTAGGGAAATGTGTATCTCTCAAAGTGCTACATGGAGTCAGAGTTACATTAAAAGGCACAGATCTTCAAGATAACTGTAACTCTTTGGAACTCTCCTTCGGCCTCTGCCATTCCCATGCCACCCAGAAAATGCTTCTTAGCCCTTTTCAATTTCCTCTGGCACCAACAGGGGATTCTTGCAAACCTATGAAGACTCAAATAGTGAGAGGGCATCAAGATCTCCCCTGGTCCTAATGCCCACACAGATTACATAAAATAAAACTTGAATAGTTCCTTCTTTTCAAGGTAAATCCATTCAATCATTTTACTGTGTTTACAATCAAGCTGGTCTATGGCAGACTGACTCACTTAAAGCAGTAAAGTTAGATTTTTAAAATGCTGCAGCTGTCCATGACACACTATGTATGAAACTTGTAGGTAGGTACCAGGATCCAGACACCCACATCATGATCACCCTCTGCCACTGTCCTTGTGGGAGGGAGGTAAAAAGCTGTAATTATGTATTCAAGTAAAAGAGTTCACTTACCAGAACCTTTTAAATATCTAAGTCCCATTTATATTGTCAAAATGTTAACTTAAAACCACTTTTATCTATTCACTAAATCACCATTATTGGAAATACATTCTGGCCTAGTTTAGAAGCTATAAAGTCAAAATCTTTAAGATAGCCCTATAATTTAAAACTTTTTAAAGCTAACGAATCATAGATTTTCCCTACTTAGTTAGTATGATTGGTGAGATCTTTTTGAATTTCACTGAAGATTAGATTGTATAATGTAATGGCATAAACGCAAATTAAGTTTACCAAGTCAAACAAAATACTAAACATAAAGGTTATAGAATTGTAAATATGCTAGAGAAAACAGCCAAGGTGAAAGATTTGGTAGGAATTCCATCAATAATACTCTGCCAATTGTGGGGCAAGGTAGATATGTATTAATCTGTATTTTATTCTTTGGGTCTTCACAGTATAAAGGAAGAAACATTATGAAACTTCACATGGTAATTTTTTCGGAAGCAATAAAGAACTGGTCTCACTTTCAGGACAGTGTCGGCCAAATCTTAAGGGCTACAAGTCACCCAGAGCCTGGCAACAGTAACTTTTTCTTCCTTGACCCATGAAGGCAGAGTGCCAGAGGGAAATAGCAAAGAAGTAGCACTATATAAACAGGGCAAGTGGCACAAGAGCAGAGGCAAGTTATATAACCGAAATATATTTTAAAATATGTTCATAACTCGTAACAACCTTTGCCTTTGGTTGGTTTCTTGTTTGCAGTATCAGTTGAAACAGTTAATTCAATATTATCTGGATCGCCTCCTTCCTCTTCAATAGCCTACATTAGAAAGAGAAGTTAATATGCTACACAATCTACCTACACTTATTTTATAAAAACGAAACGCAAAAAAAAAAAAAAAATCAGCAAACCTCAAGCCTCAAGACATTACAATTGCCAGTCATTTCATAAACCGACTGCAAAAACAGCAATTAAACTACACGTCTGAGAGGCGCTTTCAGGGGGACATACCATTAGGTATCAAAATCACATGGAGTTTTAAATTCCACCGAGTCGAGATAATTAAATTAGTATCACACTGATCAAAAGTCTAAACATTCTCAATGGCAAGAGAAGTTGCTGGCTGCGTTAGTAAATAACTACATGGAAACTTATTTCTCCTCCACTTCAATTCCAGCGCTCACTCCAAGAAGCCAGGACGATGATCCGGGGTGAAAAAAGCAGGTCCCTGCGCTGATGCAAAAACGGAAATTCCAGCGGAAAACAAACGCTTTCTCTCGCCCACCCATCAACTTCCACTCCCAGTGCCCCCCAAGATGGGGAGGAAACGGTTGGGCTCCATTAAACGGTAACTTCGCAGAAGTCACCCAAGTCCCCCGTCCCCTCCGAGGCCGAGAAATGCTCGCGCTCACCATCGCTCACGGCCGGGGACCGAGCGCCCCCCGGGTCCCCACGATCGCCCTCGGGAGGCCGCGCCGGCCGGCCGCAGCCCCGCAGCCCGGCGAGGACGTCCCGGAGGAGGCAGCGGCGCCCTCGGCTGCGGCGGCGAATCCCGGGCGGCTCCCGGGCAGGTCGCAGGCCCTGCCCGGCGCGCGCGAGGGCGGGGGCGCCGCGGCAGGGTCCTCCTCGTCCACGCCGCCAGCGCGGGCGCCGCCAGGGGCCTCCCCACAGCGCTGCCCCGCGCACCGGGACGGCCGCGGACCGCCGGCGATGGCGGCGCAAGGTGGGCTCCGAAGCGCGGCCTACGCTGCCCTTCCGGGACCTCGCCGGGCCTCACCTGCTTGAGTCGGGAGATGAGCACTGTCTTGACTCCGGTGATGTCCAAGTTCCGCCGCTTCAGCTCGGACTTCAGATCGATGACCCGCAGATCGGTGATCCTCTTCCCTTCAGCCTGACCCGAGGCAGGCGAGGCTGCCGCCGCACCGGTCGCGGCAGCCATCTTGGGAGAGCGGCGCGCTGCCGAGGCAGCAAATGAGCTGCAGGGCGGCGGCAGCGGCACCAGCTCCGACCCAGGCCGCGGGGCCGCGGGAGCCGCGCGGGGCAGTGCACAATGAGCCGCCGGCCCCGCCCCGTCCGCCGCCTCAGCGCAACCTGCACCCGCGGCCGGCACCCGGATGACGGGCGCGCGTGCGCACTGGCGCGGGGCGCCGAGCAGGCGCTGGCCGGGCTCCGCCTCGCCGGCCGTGGCCGCCTTGGGCGGTGCGTCCCCTTGCGGGGGTGGGGAGGTCAGGCGAGTCCGACCGCACCGACGCCCGCCTCGCCGCGGTTGCCCCGCAGCTGCGTGAGCCATTATCTGGCACCGTCTCCAACCCTGAGCAACAGCCGGGTGCTAGGCGCTGCGCGGCAGAGAGAGCTCGGGCGTCACTCCACACAGACCCAGGGGCGTGTGCGCGCTCAGTCTCCTCCAGGGAAGTAGCCTTTATCAGGGAAGTAGTCGGTTCTGCTGGAGGATGGGAAAAATGTGCCCTGGCCGGTTGCTCGGTGGTCAGAGAGTCCCCCCAGGGGACGAAACCCAAAGGTAGCGCATTGGATTCCTGCTCTAGGGCACGTAGGAACCCAGGGCGCGTGGGGGAGGCAACTAACCAAGCCATGTGTGGCTCTCACATCCATGCTTCTCTCTCTCCCTCCCTCTCCCCTCTCCCCTCTCCCCTCTCCCCCGCTCCCTTCTACTCTTTATAAAAAAAATCTGAAAATGTGGCTGGTGTGCACTAATGAACTAGGTTCCCCAGTTTCTGGAAAGAAACCCTAGGGGGGTTATCTATAATAACAAGCGTAATATGCAAATAGAAGGGGAACAGCAAAATGGCCATCTGGATGACCACGCTATGACAGGCACTGGCGCCAGGCCGGCCAAGGTGGGTATGATGCCATTGGTGGGGGGCCTGCCATCACCCCATGATGGACCCGCAGAGGGAGGCCCAGACCACCAGCTGGCAGGGTGATCAATAGGTGGCGGTGTTGGGGGAGGGAGGCTCCACAATCGCCCCCAAAGAGGGAGGCCCAGGCTGCCTGGCCGGTGGCTTTGTGATGGGTGGGCAGGGCCTCCCTCTGTGGGGTGATGGATGGCGGGGCTCCCGACTGTGAGGGTGCAGGCGTGGCTGAGGAACGACCCTCCCCCCAGCATGAATTTTGTGCACTAGGCCTCTAGTAAGAATATAAAAAACATAAAAGGACTATACGGGCTCTAAGAATATTAAGAACTGGCTGGAGTAAATTGCCCCACCATCTGTCTCAGGGGAAGACAATGCCTTCACCCCAAGGAGGCATAGTTAATTCTAGGGCTGCCCTGCTCGCTGAAGAACAGGACACCTTTCCCGTGTGCTGGCTCAGTTTGCCATCCTCTCCGGTGGACCTGATGGCTCAACACGAAGTCCATCGCTGAATGAGGCAGTTATGGTTCGTGCGTCCTGTGTTCACTATTTTGCCCTCCCAAAGTCTGGGAACCCAAGAACAGCCACCATCTTCTTACAGGCCACTGGTCTGTGCAAGTGAGTACTTATTTGTAACTTTATCACCAAAGCCTAAGCACTTAGAGAATAAAACTGGGAATTCCATAAACTGAGTATGACACGCAATGACCTATACTGGCACTTTCCCGGTTTTATAAAATTTCCCATTGCTGAGTCTCACGTTAGTATGCTTTTTCTGATTGACTAATCAGATCAAAATAATAGAAACTGGACATTATAAACTGGCATTCAGGTAATTTTTTGAGATTTATACTGTACTTTGGCATGCACCTTGCTTAATCCTTCCAGACACTGAGAGGTCGAGTTCAGTGAGGCTTAGGGAGATTAAACAACTTGTTCACATAACTGGTATGTAGCCGAACTGGTGCTCAAATCCCGATCTCCTGATTGCAGATCTAGCTCTGTCTCTACTACAACTTTATTCGTAGTCATAGAATTTTAGAATTCAAAGGATCTCCAGAAATTTTCTGATCCAATTCTCCCCTTTTTAAAAAAAAAAATAAATTAAGATTTTAAGAAATTAATTTAGGGACTCACACCTTGTCACTCAACCTCATACCATTTATCTCATTTCAGTGTCTTTCCCACTGATTCATTCTCCTGGTATCTGTGGAGCCTGTAAAGAAGGTTTATGAAAAGAATGTTGCCCTAGCTGGTTTGGCTCAGTGATTAGACTGTTGGCCTGGGGACTGAAGCATCCCAGGTTTGATTCTGGTCAACAGCACATTCCCAGGTTGTGAGCTGGGTGCAGCTGATCAATGATTCTCTCTCATCGTTGATGTTTCTATCTCTCTCTCTTTCCCCCTTCCTCTCTGGAATCAATCCTATATAATAAAGAGCTAATATGCAAATGGCCATCACACCCTCCCATTGGGTCCCGGGTCCCGGGTACCTGAGGCCAGGCTGGGGGACCTGAGGCCACACACCCCCACCCTGGCACCAGGCTGGGGGACCTGAGACTGCGACCCCCGCCCACCAGGGCTTAACGGGATTCCTGAAGCTGCGCCCCCACCAGGCACCAGGCCAGGGGATCTGAGGCTGCAACCCCCTGCCCTGCAGGGCTTGATGGGGGTGGGTCCAGCTGGATCTGGGTCTTGCGTGATTTTGAGGTGTGCATGGGTGGATGGGGACTTGACTCTGGGCCCCCTGGAGCGCCCTAGACTCTGACAGGAGGGGGATTTTTATATACATTGTACTAATTTTCTTTCATCTCTGACACTTCTATTATAGAGAAAGGGCAAATAGCAATATTAAAATATTTCCTCTAATTAATTCCCGTTTAATGTGCATGAATTTTGTGCACCAGGCCACTAGTAAAAATATATTTTTTTAAAAGCTAATGTTATATTTGAAATGAATGAGTTTTTCTTTGTCTAAAAATAATCTGCTAATGGAGTTATATCAAAATGGAGATCTGTGCCTTCTGATCTGGTGCACTGAAAGAGAACTCATCACTTGCCAAAAATGCCAAAATGTTTACCCTGAATCTCATGAGCAAATAGTCAGACAAATCCAACTGTAGGACATTCTACAAAATAACTACTCTGCATTCTTCAAAACAAAAAAGTGTTAAAGAACAAAAATTCAATCAAGTAAATTTGAAGATCTAATTGACTTTATCGAGCAATCAGAAATCTGGCAGCATCCCATCTAGCATGTAGAGAGGTGATCTGAGAAACTGCAAATGAAAGAATTTTATAGGCAGAAACAGGGTGAGACTAGAAAGCTATTAGCAGAAGAAAAGAAAGGATTGTTTCAGGAAGGTTGCCTTCCCCAAAGATGCTCTTATCAAACAGATTACTTGAGCTTCCTTGGAGGGATGAAAAGGGCCCGTATGACAGATTACCTCATTGCTGCTGACCAGAACATTCCAGATTTACCAATTAAGATTACATTCCTGGAGAAGGTTGAAACTGCAATTAGATCGGGTATTAAGTCTAGGTTTGCACTTTAGCATAAGTGACTCCATTTTGGATCTGGCTTTTGCAGACTTAAGTTGTTTTTCTTGGACAAATGCCCAGGAGTATGAATGCTTTGTGAAAAACAAAAGTTTAATATCCCTAATATAAAAAGAGGGATATTAAATAGAGAAGAAAAAGTCATGTGGTATGTACATTTTATTTTTTAATAAACTGGCAAACTATTCCAGTGTGGCTATACCATTTTATATTCCCAGTAGCAATTTCTAAACTATCTAGCTTTAGCTACATTCTAACCAGTGCTTGGTATTGTCTCTTTTTAAAATTTCAGCTGTTTTAATAGGTATGTTATGATGTCTCATAAAAAGTTATGATTTGTGTGTTTGTTTTAGAGAGAAAGCTAAAGGGAGAGGGAGAGAGGGAGAGATGGCAAGAGAGAGAGAGCGGGGAGAGACATTGATGTGAAAGAGAAACATGGGTCTGCTGCTTCCTCTACTGAGGATCAAACTGGGGTATGTGCCCTCACAGGGAATTGAACCTTTGGTACACAGAAGAATGCTCAAACAACTGAGCCATACTGGCCAGCGCAAGAGATTAATTTTGTTAATATATTTTTATTGCTTTCAGAGTGGACAGGAAAGGGAGAGGGAGAGAGAGCTAAAAACATCAATGATGAGAATCACTCCTGCACACTTTCTACTGGGATTGAGCCACAACCTGGGCATGTGCCCTGACTAGGAATTGAACCGGGAACCTCTTGGTCCATGGGTGGAGGCTGAACCACTGAACCACACCAGCTGAGCAAGGATTTTTTAATCTATGTTTATTGGGTATGAATTTTTCTTTACTTATAATATTTTTATCTGCTTTTGGTGTCAGAATAATGCTGCCCCCATACACGGATTTGGGAAGTGTACCTTTTGCTTCTGTTTTTATTAATATACTAGGGGCCCGGTGCACAAAAATTTGTGCACTCGGGGGGTGGGGGTCCCTCAGCCCGGCCTGTGCCCTCTTGCAGTCTGGGACACCTCGGGGGAGATGTTCACCCGCTGGCATACCTGGCCAGCCTGGGTGAGGGGCTGAGGGCCATTTTCAGGCTGCCCACAGCCCCTTCAGGGTTCATGCACTGGGGGGTGGGAGGGCTGGTAAGTGCAGGCCTGGACGTTTCCCACCAGAGGGCCCACGATCTCACACACGTGGTGGGTCCCCACCGCTGAGGGGACACATCTGGCGCAGAGCTGGGTGGCGAGCCAGGGGTGGACGCTGGTGCAGAATCCCTCGGTGGGGCCCTGCTGCTGAGCAAACACACCCGGGGTGGAGCGGGGCAGTGAACTGGCTTCGGATTCTCCGCACTGTGCAGCAAACGCTCCCGCCCACCCTGTGGAGGCCCCTGGGGGGGCGGATGAAGGTATCGGACCCTGGATGGGTGCTCCCGCATGCCCCCGAAGAGGCCCCCGGGGCAGAGCCAGGCAGCAGACCCAGGACAGCTGCTCCTGCATACCCCACAGAGGCCCCTGCGTGCCCACATGCCCCGAGGAGGCCCCCAGGGGGCGGAGCCAGGCAGTGGACCTGGGAAGGGCGCTCCAGGATGCCCCGGGGAGGCCCCAGGCCGGACCCCCCACCCCCACTGAGCTGACACACCTGGCACAGCTATGCTGGCCTCAGAGATTCCCAGTGCAGAGCCGCCCTGCCAGCCTCCATCTTGGCTGGGTTAATTTGCATACAGCCGCTCTGATTGGTTGGTGGGCGTGGCCATGAGCAGAGGCTCAGCCAGCCTAGGCAGGCAGTTGCAACAGAAGCCTTTGGTTTGCTCTAGCTCCATGGCTGCCAGCCTCCATCTTGGCTGGGTTAAATTGCATACAGATGCTCTGATTGGCTGGGAGGCATGGCTTGGCTGGTGGGCGTGGCTGTGAGCAGAGGCTCAGCCAGCCTAGGCAGGCAGTTGCAACAGAAACCTTTGGTTTGCTCTAGCTCCATCGCTGCTGGCCTCCATCTTGGCTGGGCTAATTTGTATACAGCCGCTGTGATTGGCTGGTGGGCGTGGCTTAGGTGTCTCGGGTAACAGTAAATTTGCATATTACTCTTTTATTATATTATATATATATATGCACACTAGAGGCCCGGTGCACAAAAATTTGTGCAGTCATGGGGGGGGGGGTCCCTCAGCCCGGCCTGTGCCCTCTTGCAGTCTGAGACCTCTCGTGGAATGTCCACCTGCTGGCTTAGCCCATTCCCTGAGGGATCAGGCCTAAGATGGTAGTCAGACATCCCTTTGGCAGCCCGGGAGCCCTTGGGGGATGTCTACTTGCCTAAGCTGTAGTCGGACCTCCTTAGCAATGCTGAGGAGGCAGGAGAGGCTCCCGCCACCATCACTGTACTGGCAGCTGTCAGCCTGGCTTGTGGCTGAGCAGAGCTCCCCCTGTGGGAGTGCACTAACCACCAGGGGGCAGCTCCTGCATTGAGTGTCTGCCCCCTGGTGGTCAGTGTGTATCATAGTGACCATCTTTCCCAGTCATTCTGCTGTTATGGCCAATTTGCATATTACCCTTTCATTATATAGGATAGATGCCTGGGACATGGATGGGGGCCGGCTGGTTTGCCCTCAAGGGTGTCCCAGATCATGGTGGGGTTCCCGCTGGGGTGTCTGGCCAGCCTGGGTGAGAAGCTAAAGGTCGTTTTCAGATTGCATACACCCCCTTCAGGATGGGGGGTCCTGTTGGGGTGCTTGGCCAGTCTTGGTTAGGGGCTGATGGCTGTTAGCAAGCTGGCCACGGCCCCCAGCGACCCAAGCTCCCAGCAAGGCTGGCTGGAAGCAGGGATCTGGGATTTATTTATCTTCTATAATTGAAACTTTGTTGCCTTGAGCAGAGGCCATAGCCAGCCAGGGCAGGTGGGAAGCTTGGCTTCCTCTATCGCTGGGGCAAACAAGCCTCCTGCTTGCTCCAGCTCCATGGCTGTGGGGCACCATCGTGGTTGGGTTAATTTGCATATAGTTGCTCTGATTGGCTGGTGAGAGTGGCTTGGGGTGTAGTGGAGTGACATCAATTTGCATGTTTCTCTTTTATTAGTGTAGATAGAATATAATTTTTTTTCTTTGTGTGATAGGTAGAGTTTGTCATTGAAGCCCTCGAAATCTAGAATTTTCGTTGTGGGAAATTTTTCGGTCAGAATCAATTTCTTCATTAGATATATGGCTCCTTACGTAGCTTATTTCCTCTTGAGTGAGCTTTGGTAATTTATGTTTTTCAAGGAATTTGTCCCTTTCATTTAAGTTATCAAAAATATTGGCATGAAGTTGTTTCAAGTAAAAATAAAATTTTTGTTTTTCTAAGGGACAAATTAACAGTATAGCGAAGTGCCTTTTTCCCCCTTTAACATTTTAGGTTGGCATGAAGCTAAAAGTTTGTTAACTTGCATTGCCAAAAATGTGTTGTCACTATGTCCACATACATTGCTGATTGGAGATTAAACTAACCACTATAGAGAACAATTTGAAAATATGTAACAAAATTACAATGCACAGACCCTTTGGCCCAGAAATTCTACTCATAAATTATAATATATTCTTGTAGGTAATAATATACTTATGGGAAATAGCATATGTACCAAGATATTTGCCCTAACCGGTTTGGCTCAGTGGATAGAGCGTCAGCCTGTGGACTGAAGTGTCCCAGGTTCGATTCTGGTCAAGGGCATGTACCTTGGTTGCGGGCAAATCCCCAGTGGGGGGTGTGCAGGAGGCAGCTGATTGATGTTTCTCTCTCATCGATGTTTCTAACTCTCTATCCCTCTCTCTTCCTCTCTGTAAAAAATCAATAAAATATATTTTTTAAAAAAAGATATTTATTGCAACATTAACCCCAAAATTTATTCAACAGTACAATAATATAGCAGGATGCTCTGCACATATGAATAAGACTGATGATCAATATATATACTACTGTGGAAAGATCTATAAGATCTTTTTTTAAAAATATATTTTATTGATTTTTTTTTTTACAGAGAGGAAGGGAGAGGGACAGAGAGTTAGAAACATTGATGAGAGAGAAACATTGATCAGCTGCCTCCTGTACACCCCCTACTGGGAATGTGCCCACAATCAAGGTACATGCCTATGACTGGAATCGAACCTGAGACCCTTCAGTACGCAGGCCGACACTCTATCCACTGAGCCAAACCAGTTAGGGCTATAAGTTCTATTTTTAAAATGAAACAGAGCTAGATACCAGAGGATTGTGTGAATGGCATGCTGTTATTTACAAGGGGAAAATGATATGTGTGATTATGTATCTAAATATATAAATACTAGAGGCCCAGTGCATGAAATTTGTGCATAGGGGAGGGGGTGTTCCTCAGCCCGGCCTGCACTCTCACAATCTGGGATTCCTAAGGGGATGTCCGACTGCCGGTTTAGGCCCAATCCTGCATTGGACCTAAACCGGCAGTCGGACATCCCTCTCGCAATCCAGGACCACTGACTTCTAACTACTCACCTGCCTGCCTGCCTAATCACCCTTACCACTCTGCCTGCCTGCCTGATTGCCCCTAATGGCTCTCCTGCCTGCTTGATTACCCCTAACCGCCTCTGCCTTGGCCCCTGCTGCCGCAGCTTCATCCGGAAGGTCGTCTGGAAGGATGTCCAGAATGATATCGGGAAGGTCACTCAGCTGTCTGGTCTAATTAGTATATTATGCTTTTATTATTATAGATATCTGGAAGAATGCACAGAAATTTAATACTGGTTGTTTCATTAAACATAATTTAGTCTTAGTCTGTTCAGGCTGCTATAACAAAACACCATAAACTAAGTGGTTTATAGACAACAAAACTTATTGCTCACAATTTTGGAGACTCAGAATTCCAAGGTCAAGGCACCAGCAGATTCAATGTTTTGTGAGAGTGGAAGGAACTGGGAGCTCTCTGGAGCTTCTTAATGACATCAATCCCATTCTTGAGGGCTCTGTTCTCATGAGCTGATCACTTCTCAAAGGCCACATCTTCAAATACCTAGGGTTACATTTCAACATGTGAATTTTGGGAGGACATAAACATTCAATCTATGGCAAATTTACATAACATTTTAAATAAATTTACAAAGTTTGTGCAGCCATCCTTATACTACAGTTTTAGAGTATTTCTATCCCACCAAAATTAATCTTTGTGCCCATTTAAATTAGCCCTTGTTCCTCACCTCCAACCCTTATTATCTCTAATAATTTTGTTTTGATAGATTTGTCTTTTCTCAATATTCCTATATAATAAGAGCCTAATATGCAAATTCCTATATAATGAGAGCCTAATATGCAAATTGGCAGAACAACTGGTTGCTATGACACTCAACACAGGAGCTGCTTCCAGCCCATAGGCCCCAGGCTGGCCAAGGTGGGTGTCAGCAGGGCCCCTAATTGCCCCACCGGTTGCCCCACAGATTGGCCCTGATCACCGGTCAGGCCTAGGGACCCTACCCAAACACAAATTTTGTGCATTGGGCCTCTAATTTTATTTTATTTTATTTCTTTATTTTATTTAATATATTTCATTGATTTTTACAGAGAGGAAGGGAGAGGAATAGAGAGTTAGAAACATCGATGAGAGAGAAACATAGATCAGCTGCCTCCTGCACACCCCCCACTGGGGATGTGCCCGCAACCAAGGTACATGCCCTTGATTGGAATCCAGCCTGTGACCCATTAGTCTGTAGGCTGATGCGCTATCCACTGAGCCAAACCGGTCAGGGCAGGGCCTCTAATCTTAACTAATAAAAGCGTAATATTGAAATTAACCGTTTCTCTGGGATGGGGTAAGCCACGCCTACCAGCCAATCAGAGCGGCTGTATGCAAATTAGCCCAGCCAAGATGGCGGAGGTCTCAGCCCTGGGAGAAGCGGTGTGCGGCACTGGGGTCCCGCAAGGCAGATGGAAGACCTCTGCCTTTGGGGAGTCAGGAGGGGAGGAACAACCTGGCCGGATGCACAGCCTGGCGGGGGAGGGAGCCAGCCAGCCTGTGGCCGCTGGCAGGAGGAGCAGGTCCGGCCAGCAATGGTGGCAGGGCAGCCGGAGGCTGGGGAGTGAGCCAGCCCAGGCCCCTGAGGCTGCCCTGAGGCCTGGAAGTAGATCCGTGATCGCAGGGGGCACGGGCACCACCCCCCCCATGGACTTCAGGCGGCAGGGCAGCCCAGGCCTGAGGGAGCAAGCCAGCTCAGGCCCCCAGGCTGCCCTGCGGCCTGGAAGTAGATCCATGATTGCGGGGGGCATGGGCACTCACAGAGGCGATGGATTTCAGGCGGCAGGGGAACCTCAGGGGTGGAGGGACCGAGCCAGCTCCACCCCGGAGGCTGAGGCCTGGAAATCGGTGCAAACGGGGCACACAGCACCCACGGAGGTGTGCCCTCCATGTGTGCTGTGTGCCCCAATGGTTTCCAGGGTCCCAAACTGTGAGAGAGCACAGGTCGGGATGAGAGATCCCCCACCCCCGCCGAGTGCACAAATTTTTGTGCACCAGGCCCCTAGTTTTATATAAATGGAATTGTACAATATGTGTTATACATCTGGCTTCTTTGAGGTTTATTTACTTTGTTGCCTGTATCCGTTGTTTCTTTATATTGCTGACAGTATTCCATTCAGTAGTTCTCAACCTTCTGACCCTTTAAATACAGTTTCTCATGTTGTGACCCAACTATAAAATTATTTTCGTTGCTACTTCACAACAGTAATGTTGCTACTGTTATGAATCGTAATGTAAATATCTGATATGCAGGATGGTCTTAGGCGACCCCTGAGAAAGGGCTGTTCAACCGCCAAAGGGGTTGAGACCCACAGGTTGAGAACCGCTGCATTATATAGATACACCACATTGTGTTTATCCCTCCACTAGTTGATAGACATTTGGATTATTTCTTTTTGTCTCTTATAAACAATACAAGTCTTTCTGTGGCCATATGTTTTCATTTTCTTGGATAGATTGTATATTTATGTTTAACTTTTTTAGAGAAGTTCATCATTTTTATACTCAATGAAAAATGAATTAGCAGAGGTGGGTTTAAACTAGCCAGGCCCAGCTACAACACCCAGGGAAATGGGTGAGAGAGCAGGGAGGTACGTGGGGCGGGGGGTGGTGGTTAATAAATTAGAACTTGGGTGGAGTGGAAAAATGATGATCCTTTGGGCTTGAGGTGAGAATCAGCTGGAAGAAAGCTGCCTGAGGGGGGCCTGGGTGGGCCCAAACGGGCGGGCTGCTACCCCTGGGGCTCAAAGTTGAGAGAGAAGTAAAATGAGGCTGCTCCCCTGAGGACAAGGCACTTGGTTCAGTCTCCTGTTGCCCCATACCATCCATGGAAGAGAGATGGCAGTCATCCCCTCGCTCCTCTCACTGGCAAGAGGCTGTTCCAGGTCGAGCCTCATTTATGCATTCATTGATTGATTCTTGTGTGTGCCCTTACGGGATCAAACTCACAACCTTGGGGTATTGGACAACTCTAACCAATTAAGCTACTGGCCAGTGAAGTGGCTTTTTAAATAGTTTTAATTTTTATTTCTCTAATGACAAATAATGTTTATCTTCCCATGTGCTTATTCCAGCCATTCATATATCTTCTTTTGTAAAATATCTATTCAAATTTTTGCCCATTTATAAATGTATTGTTTTGGGGTTCCTTTTAAATTTCTATTACTACTCTTCTATTTCTGGAATTCCTAATTGGTACATTTTATATCCATCTACTTTTGTTTTATTTCTGTCTATTTTATAATTTCTTATTTTTTTAAAAAAAATACATTTTATTGATTTTTTACAGAGAGGAAGAGAGAGGAATAAAGAGTTAGAAACATCGATGAGAGAGAAACATCGATCAGCTGCCTCCTGCACACCCCCCACTGGGGATATGCTTGCAACCAAGGTACATGCCCCTGACCGGAATCGAACCTGAGACCTTTCAGTCCGCAGGCCGACGCTCTATCCACGGAGCCAAACAGGGTAGGGCTAATTTCTTGTTATTTTTCATATATGGCACTTCATTGATCTCATTCAGGATCTTCAACACAATTATATATTTTTTAATTTTTTGTTATAAAAAATGGCACCAGAGAATATTATACAGCAGTAAAAAAGAAGGATCTCTTACACTTTGAGACAGCATGGAGGGACCTGGAGAGCATTATGCTAAGCGAAATAAGCCAGAGAAAGACAAGTATTACATGATGTCACCTACATGTAGAATCTAATGAACAAAATAAATTGTTGAACAAAATAGATCCAGGGACATAGAACCATAGACAGACTGCCGAATCTCAGAAGGAAGATGCAGGGGGCGAAAGCGGCGGGGGGGGGGGTGGGTGTAGATCAACCACAGAACTTGTAGGCATACATGAATAACCCAAGGATACAGACAACAGGGTTGTGCAGGCCTGGGGGAGGAGTGGGGGTGGGCTACATGAGATAAATGGGAGGAAAAGGGGGACATATGTAATACATTCAACAATAAAGATTAAGAAAAAAGAAAAAGAAAATTGCAAACATAGACAAAAGTGGAAAAAAGAGTATAGTGAACATAGCTTAATATGCTTCCCATGTCTTTTAAGATTGATGCTTTTGCCCTAGGTGGTTTGACTCAGTGGGTAGAGTGTAGGTCTGCGGACTGAAGGGTCCCGGTTTGATTCTGGGCAAGGTCACATGCCAGTGTTGTGGGCTCGATCCCCAGTAGTGGGTGTGCAGGAGGCAGCCAATCAATGATTCTGTCTCATCATTGATGTTTCTCTCTCTCTCTCTTACTCTCTGAAATAAATAAAATATTAAAAGAAACATTGATGCAGTTAAAAACCATGTCCTACACTACTCAAGACGTTATCTATTGAAATCCTTTCCACATATAACAACTTTCCCTTTGTAGATGGCAATGTTGAAATACTAGTGCTTGTGTATATCATGCAACAACTGGTCTCTTTATCCTAGTAGTACTGTGTTGCTTCCTTATGTGCTCTGATTGGGGATTGAAACCACAACCTTGGCCTAATGGAACGATGCTGTAACGAGCTGAGCTCCCCAGCCAAGGCCAGGTGGTATAATTGACATATAACATTATATTTGTTTCGGGAGTACTTTTGTCCTAGATATGTATGTCAAATCTTTGAATATATATATTTTTATTGATTTCAGAAAAGAAGGGAGAGGGAGAGAGAGATAGAAACATCAATGATGATAGAGAATCATTGATCAGCTGCCTCCTACATACCCTCCACTGGGGATTGAGCCTGCAACCCAGGCATGTGTCCTTGGCTGGAATCGAACCTGGATGCTTCAGTCCACCGAACAGTGCTCAATCCATTGAGCCAAACCAGAAAATCATTATTTTAATTTATACGTATTCCTTTTTGCTTTTTTTATGGGTTTAAAATATATTTTTTCTATTTGTTAAATTATCTCTTTATAGTCACTTTAAAAATGTTCATCTGGGTCTCTTTCACTTTACAGGTTTTCCTCAAATATCTGGCATATCTTTGTAGTCAATAAATATTTTTATTTTTAAACCGATTGACTTTTTAAAAATTGATTTCAGAGCGGTAGAGAGAGGGATAGAGAGATAGAAACATCAATGATGAGGGGGTATCATTGATTGGCTGCCTCCTGCACACCCCACACTGGGAATCAAGCCCATAACCTGGGCACGTGCCTTGACCGGGAATTGAACCATAACCTCCTGGTTCATGGGCCAGTGCTCAAACATGGAGCCACACCAGCCGAGCTAAAAAAATATTTTTAAACGATGTCGTATAAAACTAAATGTGAAGTATTCGTAATAGGGTGGAGGCAGGTGGAGCCTGTAAGTATTCAAATGTGAAATACTTCGTGTGGGTTGTCTCATCAGCTGCTCTAGTCTGGAAAACTAGTTCAGTGTTTCTTTTCAGAACTCCCTGGCTTTGTTTGTAGCCTAGGACTTCAAAGCCTATGTGGCATATATTCTTTACATGCTGAAGACAGGGATGCAGAGGTTTGACCATGCCACATACAGACTTACAGTTGCACGAATCGCTTCCTTTTTTATTTCTATATTTTCTTTCTCGGCTCCTTTGTCTTTGGTCCATGTTCCTAGACTTTGGTGTATTCTATAAGGCCCATGGGCTCCTTCATTGGTGTATCCCTTTTGGTAATATTTTATAGCATAGCTTTTTTTTTTTTTTCACTCTGCAACAACAACCACTAGTTCTCTATCTGATTTCTATGTTTCAGATATTTGGTGGAATAACTCATGTTGATGACATCCCATTTTCTTGTTGTTTTGGGTTTGTTCCGTTTTGATTCTTCTATGATTTGTTGGGGTGACTTTGGGGATAATGAACTCATATGACCAGACTGTTATCTTCTACCAGATGGGAACATTTAGTTGAATAATTTTTACAGAATATTAAATGTGCATCTTTGAAAAAATAATGCTAGAATTTTAGATGTTCTAAAGCATTAACCTAATGTTGAGAGGTTTAAGTAATTTTGATTCAGTAGGTGGCACTCTTTCCTAGTTTAACTCAGTCCTAAATTAGTGTTTGATCAGTTCATGGTAGAAAGATTTTATTTATTCAAATAATCCAAATAAATAAGGTTTAGATCAACTTTGACCTATTTATATTTTTAGTACTTAAAAATTTGCCCTGGGAAAAAAACCAAGATAGTGGCATAGGTAAACACCTGAAATTGCTGCCTCTCACAACCATTTCAAAACCACACGAAAAGAAAAAACAGACACCATCCAGAACCACAGGAAGGCTGGCTGAGTGGAAATTCTAAAACTAGATAGAGAAAAGCACACTGAGACTCAGAGGAGGTGCGGAAGTAAAGTGCAGAGGTACGGAGGTGCACGCGGAAATGGCTGGCAACTGAGGACGCAGTTCTCTTTTTCAATCCGGAGGGAGTTACAAGCTCCCAACGGCTCTGAACTCCAGTCCCAGGCAAGTTTCTGGGGATCCAGACAAATATGGGGAGAAACTGGACTACTTGGCATTAGGAGGAACTCCAGAGTGACTTTCTCTCGGCGGTGCTTGCACCAATTACCAAGGGACACTGAGACTCAGTGCCTTTTAGGGCAGGCTGAGGATCAGCCATAGCAGTTTGCTCTATCTTGTTGATTCTCTGAGACCCCGCCCCATCCATGCTTCAGGCAGAGGTTTTTACATATAAAAGGCTGGGTAGCCTCAGGCAAAGACTAAATTAGCATCTCCTTAGAGTTCCAAGAGCCAGTGTACCCAGTGGTCAGAGTGGGACCACCCAGATTACAACTCCTCAGATCCATAAGGGACACACTCAGGGGGCAGACTCAGTGAGCACCAAAGCCCCACTGAAGCAAGTCTTGCCCCATAAGGGTGTCTGCAGCACAGAAGTTCTCCCACTGTAGACACAGCTGATTCTCACAGCCAAGTGGCCTGGAGGTCAATTCCTCCCAGTGATACCAACAACCATCAAGGCTTAGCTACAACAAGACTGTGCAGAAAGCCTACAAAGGGGTGCACCAAGAGTGTCGACCTCAGGTAATTGGGGAGGCTGAGCCACTGGGCCCTATAGGACACCTAGCACAGAAAGCCACTCTATCAATGCAGGGAAGCAGCCAAAATGTGGAGGCAAAGAAACAGGTCACAAATGACAGAAATGGAGGAAAACAAATGACTGGATATAGAGTTCAAAATCACGGTTATAAGATTTTTCAAGAATTTTCTAGAGAATGCCGATAAGTTTAGTGAGATCCTTGAGGATATGAAAAAGGACCAGCTAGAAATGAAGCATACACTGACTGAAATAAAAAAACAATATATAGAGATCCAACAACAGATTAGAGGATCACAAGAATCAAGTCAAAGATTTGAAATACGAAGAAGCAAAAAACACCCAACTGGAAAAGCAAAAAGAAAAAGAATCCAAAAATATGAAGACACATTGTAATTAAAATGCCAAGGGCAAGGGCAAAGAGAGAATCTTAAAAGCAGCAAGAGAAAAGCAATTAGTTACCTACAAGGGAGCACCCATACGACTGTCAGCTGATTTCTCAACAGAAACTTTGCAGGCCAGAAGGGAGTGGCAAGAAATATTCAAAGTGAAGAATAGCAATAATCTACAACCAAGATTACTTTACTCCGCAAAGCTATCATTCAGAATTGAAGGTCAGATAAAGAGCTTCACAGACAAGAAAAAGCTAAAGGAGTTCATCACCACCAAACCAGTATTATATGAAACTAGGGGCTCGGTGCACAAAAATTTGTGCACTCGGGGGATGGGGGTCCCTCAGCCCGACCTGTGCCCTCTTGCAGTCTGGGACACCTCGGCAGGGGGGGGGGGGATGTTCACCTGCTGACATGCCTGGCCAGCCTGGGTGAGGGGTTGAGGGCCATTTTCAGGCTGCCCACAGCCCCTTCAGGGTTCGTGCACTGGGGAGTGGGAGGGCTGGTGAGTGCAGGCCTGGATGTTTCCCACTGGAGGACCCACGATCGCACACACCTGGTGGACCCCCACTGCTGAGGGGACACACCTGGCGCAGAGCTGGGTGGCAAGCCAGGGGTGGACGCTGGTACAGGATCCCTCAGTGGGGCCCTGCTGCTGAGCAAACACACCTGGGGTGGAGCCAGGCAGTGGATTGGCTTCGGATTCTCTGCACTGTGCAGCAGACGCTCCCACACACCCTGTGGAGGCCCCTGGGGGAACGGATGAAGGTAGCAGACCCTGGACTGGTGCTCCCACACACCCCTGAGGAGGCCCCCCAGGGGGCAAAGCCAGGTAGCAGACCCAGGACAGCTGCTCCTGCACACCCCGCAGAGGCCCTCATGCTCCCGCATGCCTCGCGGAGGCCCCCGGGGGGTGGAGCCAGGCAGCAGACCCTGGACGGGCGCTCCTGGATGCCCCGAGGAGGCCCCAGGCCAGACCCCCCCCTCACTGAGCTGACACACCTGGCACAGCTATGCTGGCCTCGGAGGCTCCCAGTGCAGAGCCGCTCTGATTGGCTGGTGGGCGTGGCTTAGGTGTCTCGGGTAATGGTCAATTTGCATATTACTTTTTTATTATATTAGACTAGGGGCCCAGTGCACAGAAATTTGTGCACTCGGGGGGTGGGGGACCCTCAGCCCGACCTGTGCCCTCTTGCAGTCTGGGACACCTCAGGGGAGATGTCCACCTGTTGGCATGCCTGGCCAGCCTGGGTGAGGGGTTCAGGGCCATTTTCAGGCTGCCCACAGCCCCTTCAGAGTTCGTGCACTGGGGGGTGGGAGGGCTGGTGAGTGTAGGCCTGGACATTTCCCACTGGAGGGCTCATGATTGCACACACCTAGTGGGCCCCCACTGCTGAGGGGATACACCTGGCGCAGAGCTGGGTGGCGAGACAGGGGCGGACGCTGGTGCAGGATCCCTCGGTGGGGCCCTGCTGCTGAGCAAACACGCCCGGGGTGGAGCCGGGCAGCGGACTGGCTTTGGATACTCTGCACTGTGCACCAGATGCTCCTGCACGCCCTGTGGAGGCCCCTGGGGGGCGGATGAAGGTATCGGACCCTGGACTGGTACTCCCGCACGCCCCCGGGAGTACCCCGGGGCGGAGCCAGGCAGCTGACCCAGGATGGCTGCTCTTGCATGCCCTGCAGAGGCCCCCGCGCTCCCGCATGCCCCGGGGAGGCCCCCAGGGGGTGGTGCCAGGCAGTGGACCCGGGACAGGCGCTCCTGGACTCCCCTCAGAGGCTCCTGGGGGGCAAAGCCAGGCAGCGGACCCAGGATGGCTGCTCCAGCAAGGTCCGTGGAGGACCCACTCTCCCACACGCCTGGTGGAGGCCTCCGGGGGGCAGAGCCAGGCAGTGGACCCGGGACAGGCACTCCTGGATGCCCCGAGGAGGCCCCAGGGCCGGACCTGCCCCCCTTCCCCCCACTGAGCTGACACACCTGGCACAGCTATGCCGGCCTCGGAGGCTCCCAGTGCAGAGCCACCCTGCCAGCCTCCATCTTGGCTGGGTTAATTTGCATACAGCTGCTCTGATTGGCTGGTGGGCCTGGCCGTGAGCAGAGGCTCAGCCAGCCTAGGCAGGCAATTGCAACAGAAGCCTCTGGTTTGCTCTAGCTCCATGGCTGTTGGCCTCCATCTTGGCTGGGTTAATTTGCATACAGCCGCTCTGATTGGCTGGTGGGCCTGACCATGAGCAGAGGCTCAGCCAGCCTAGGCAGGCAGTTGCAACAGAAGCCTCTGGTTTGCTCTAGCTCCATGGCTGCTGGCCTCCATCTTGGCTGGCTAATTTGCATACAGCCGCGCTGGTTGGCTGGGAGCCATGACTTGGCTGGTGGGTGTAGCTTAGGTGTCTTGGGTAACGGTCAATTTGCATATTACTCTTTTATTATGTTAGATGGTGAAAGGTATTCTTTGAGAAGAAGAAGAAAAAGGTAAAGATAAAATTATGAACAACAAATATATATCTATCAACAAGTGAATCCAAAAATCAAGTGAATAAAAAATCTGATGAACAGAATATACTGGTGAATAGAATAGAATCAGGGGCATAGAAAGGTAGTAGACTGACAATTCTTAGGGGGGAAGGGGTATTGGGGGTGCAGGAAGAGACTGGACAAAAATTGTACACCTATGGATGAGGACAGTTGTGGGGGAGAGTAAGGGCAGAGAGTGGGGTGGGAACTGGGAGGAGGGGAGCTATGGGGGTAAAAAAGAGGAACAACTGTAATAATCTGAACAATAAAGATTAAAAAAAAAATTTGCCCTGGTTGGTTATATCATCGCAATACATCAAGTTGCGGGTTCGATCTCCAGTCAGGGCACATACGAAAAGCAACCAATTACTACATCTACAGGTGGCACAACACATTGATATTTCTTTCTCTCTCTCTCTCTTTCTTTTTTCTCTCTATCTCTCTCTCGTTCTGTTTGTCTCTCTGACTTCCTCTCTCTAAAATCAATAAATAGAAAATTAAAAAACCAAATTTTGAGCATATTTTAAAATAAAGATATTAAATTAAAATATCTAAATCTCTACAAATTTCTGAAACAGTAATTCAATAGTGATTTATGCTCTCTCAAAAGTTAAAAATAATTGAAGTTTAATCAGAATCCCTGAGTACAAAAACCATTCATAGTCAAGTTATTAAATATTTTTAAAATTTCCCGTTATCAAATGGGCAGTTTTATTTCATTCCTTTCTTCTTCTATTTCTTTACATCTAAGTATTCCCCAAATTGCCCTGACCAGTTTGTCTCAGTGGATAGAGCGTTGGCCTGTGGACTAAAGGGGCCCGGGTTTGATTCTAGTTGAGGGCATGTACCTTGGTTGCAGGCAAGTCCCCAGTGTGTGTGTGTGGCGGGGAGGGGGGTGGTGCAGGAGGCAGCTGATTGGTGTTTCTCTCTCATTGATGTTTTTTTTTTTTCTTTTTAAAACCTGCGCCAGGTGATGCTCAAACTCACAACCTTGGCATCACCCGCACATATACCACCATATAAGTACCGCGCGTGATGTTTCTAACTCTCTAATCTCTATTCCTTCTCCCTTCATCTCTCTAAGAAATCAATAAGAAAATATTTTTAATAAAAAAAATAAATATTCCCAAAATATATCAGTTATTTTATTTTTTAAAATACTTTTATTAATTTCAGAGAGAGAAAGGGAGAAGAGGGAGATAGAAACACCAATGATGAGAAAGAATCATTGATTTCCTGCCTCCTGCACACCCCTACTGGGGATGGAGCCCACAACCCTGGCATGTGCCCTTGACTGGAATCGAACCTGGGACCCTTCAGTCCACAGACCAATGCTCTATCCATTGAGCCAAACCAGCTGGGGCTCAATATTTTAAATGTACTTTAAAATCTGTAAACTAAACAAAGCACGGTATCTGTTTGCAACTCTGTAACCCTAAATTATAATCAAGATACGCTTTAGGCAATTAGAGAAATACTAATATAATTTAGAGAAACAATGCTTTGGGAAACTTTACATGATTTATCAATAAAAAACGACATAGAAATCCCTCTACTTCCTGTTATGAATTTGCAAATAGTTTACTAATATGTAAATCACACTTAAATTGTAATATTCACAGGGTTTGCAAATAAATCTCATTAGGTCTGAGGCAAACCATGAAATGTTAGAGGTCTAAGGGACTTTAGTGGTTATATAGCCCAACTTTTTATTGATCAGAAACTTGTGAATTTTTTTATTGCTAATAGAAATGAGCCCTTTAGAAATCATGGATCTTAAAAACACCATTGCAAAAGCATTCCAAAAAGGGTCAAAACAACTTACTGTAAAAGTTTGGTGGTAAGCTTATAACCAACTTTGACCAAGTATCTAATATAATAAAAGAGAAACATGCAAATTTGACCGTTACCACCAGCCAGTCAGAGCGGCTGTATGCAAATTAACCCAGCCACAAACCAAAGGCTTCTGTTGCAACTGCCTGCCTAGGCTGGCTGAGCCTCTGCTCACAGCCACGCCCACTAGCCAATCAGAGCGGCTGTATGCAAATTAACCCAGCCAAGATGGAGGCTGGCAGGGTGGCTCTGCACTGGGAGCCTCCATGGCCGGCTGGCAAAGCTGTGCCAGGTGTGTCAGCTCAGTGGGGGGGGGGGGTGTCTGGCATGGGGCCTCCTCGGGGCGTCCAGGAGCAGCTGTCCTGGGTCTGCTGCCTAGCTCCGCCCCCGGGAGCCTCCGAGGAGAATCCAGGAGCGCCTGTCCCAGGTCCACTGCCTGGCTTCACCCCCTGGGGGCCTCCCCGGGGCATGCAGGAGCATGGGGCCTCTGCAGGGTGTGCAGGAGCAGCCATCCTGGGT
This sequence comes from Murina feae, assembly GCA_004026665.1. NCBI lineage: Eukaryota > Metazoa > Chordata > Mammalia > Chiroptera > Vespertilionidae > Murina > Murina feae. The sequence continues at coordinate 6,280 of PVJC01000645.1, read as the reverse complement.
CCACAGCCTGGCTCTGCCCTGGGGGCCTCTGTGGGGTGTCCAGGAACGCCTGTCCTGGGTCTGCTGCCTGGCTCTGCCTCAGGGGCCTCCTCGGGGGCGTGCAGGAGCACTCATCCACCCCCCAGGGGCCTCCACAGGGCGTGCAGGAGCATCTGCTGCACAATGCAGAGAATCCAAAGCCAGTCCGCTGCCCGGCTCCACCCCAGGTGTGTTTGCTCAGCAGCAGGGCCCCACCGAGGGATCCTGCACCAACGTCCGCCCCTGGCTTGCCACCCAGCTCTGCGCCAGGTGTGTCGCCTCAGCGGTGGGGGTCCACCAGGCGTGTGCGATCGTGGGCCCTCTGGTGGGAAACGTCCAGGTCTGCACTCACCAGCCCTCCCACCCCCCAGTGCACGAACCCTGAAGGGGCTGTGGGCAGCCTGAAAATGGCTCTCAGCCTCTCACCCAGGCTGGCCAGGCATGCCAAGCAGGTGGACATCTCCCCCGAGGTGTCCCAGACTGCAAGAGGGCACAGGCCGGGCTGAGGGACCCCCACCCCCCGAGTGCACAAATTTTTGTGCACCGGGCCCCTAGTATAAAAATACTGGTAATTAACAGATTAAACTATTTCTGAGAATGTTTTTTAATCAATCTGGACACCTCAGTTGTGACATTAGACTTACATTAACCTAGTGGGTGGTGGCTTTCTCTTTAATTTTTCTCCAGTTTTATTTACAAAACTAGAGGCCCAGAGCAGGAATTCATGCACAGGTGGGGTCTGGCCAGCCCACCCCTATTGGCCAGTGGGCCCCATCCCCTGTTGGGGTAAGGGGGGCAATCAGGGATGCAGCTGGCTGGGGGGAGAGGCTGCAGGAGGTTGGCCAGCCAGTCCTACTCCTTATTGGGGTGGAGAGGCAAGCAGGGATGGGACTGGCCTGGGGAAGGGGCTGCGGGGCGGGGGGGTTGGCCTGCTTCCCCAACCCTCAATTGGGGTGGGAGAGGCCAAATCAGGTGGTTCACTGGCCACAGTGGGCGTCATAGTGGGTGGTCATTCAGGTCATTATAGCATTCTGGTTGCTGGCTTTTTATATATATATATCTAAACTAATAAAAAGCGGAATAGTAAAATTAACCATCCCTTCGGGATGCCTACAGCCAATCAGAGTGGCTGTATGCAAATTAGCGCAGCCAAGGTGGCGGAGGCCCACCGCAAACTGGTCCCGCCTGAGGAGCAGGGTGGGAGGAGCAAGCAGGCCCCCATGCTGGGGCCTGGAAATAGACAAATCGAGGAGGGTACACACAGGCAGAAACTGAGCCTCGGTGACCCGAGGTCGGTTCCAGGCCATGGTGGCAGCTGCAGGTTCGGGGAGCAGGCTGGCTGACCAGCCTCCGCCCCTACCGCTGAGGCCTGGGAAGAGACCGTTGGCAGGAGAAGTACTTAGCGCCCTGCATGCCTGGCTCCTGGGTCTGATCAGACCGGGCGGCTGGTGCTAAAAGCACCTTCTGGCGCCCAGAGAGGCATGTCCCATCGGCCAGCACAGGGCGCTAAGCAAGCGATGGGAGAGAAAGCAATGGGGACCCTCAGGCAGCACCCAGCAGGGCCTGCTTGGAGGTCACCGCGCAGACAAGTGGGGGCTGCAGGTAGCACACAGCAGGGCCTACTGGGTGATGGGAGAACAGGGAAGCAGGGTGACCAGGGTGACCCAGCAAGGGCTGCTGCACTGCATGAGGGAGCAAGGAATATCTGGGAGGTCACTGTGGTGACCCCCTAGCAGACAAGCATGCTGCAGGCAGCACACAGCAGGGTCTGCTGGGCAGTGGTGGCCACCATGGGGGAGCAGGCAAGGGGGCCATAGAAAACAGGCATTAAAACCAGCAGGCAGCACACAGCAGGGCCTGCTGAGCTGTGGCTGTGGCGAAGGGGGAGCAAATCAGGACCCACAGACAGCACCAGCAGGGCACCCTGCTGGGTGGTGGCAGTGGCAACTGGGGAGCAGGCAAGCAGGGCGACCATGGAGCAAGCAATGGGGACCTACAGGCAGCACCCAGCACAGACTGCTGGGTGGTGACTGCATCCACCAGAGAGCAGGCATGTGGGGTGACCAGGGAGCAGGCAATCGACCTGCAGGCAGCACCCAGCAGGGCCTGCTTGCCCATCCCCATGGTGTGGAGCAGACAGGCCCGGCAGAGAGCAGAGAATCACATGAAGTAGACCAAAGCCATCAGTAGCACATCTCCTGAGGGCTCCCCAATTGGGGAGGGTGCAGGTTGGGCTGAGGGAACTCCCCACCTGCCCTCCCGCTCCCCCACCTACCCATGCACGAATTTCGTGCACCGGGCCCCTAGTATGTATGTGTATGTATATATATATATATATATATATATATATATATATATATATATATATATATACTTTCACAAAACCAGATGGTCTCAAACATGCCCAGAATCTGGCCAGGTAGCCAGAAATATTTCAGATTATTTCTGAATGCTTGTCTACAACATTCAAAGCATTCTATGTCTCCTTGTTAGTCCATAATTTGTTACCTCAGTTTTTCTTCCAGAAATTTGAGCTATACCAATAGTATTAGTTCATGTGCCCTGACCATGCAGGGAACCATGACCTCTTGGTTCCTTCTTCGATAGGCAACCACTGAGCCACACCAGCTGGGCCATTGAAAGATTTTAAGCAATTTAGTATCTCCATTAGTTTCTGCTATATTCTTCTTTTAAAAAAACTGTATATTTTATTGATTTCAGAGAGGAAGGGGGGGAGAGAGAGAGAAATATCAATGATGAGAGAGAATCATTAATGGGCTACCTCCTGCACATCTCCTACTGGGGACTGAGCCTGCAACCGGGCATGTCCCTTGACCAGGAATTAAACCTTGACTTCTTGGTTCATAGACACAACTGCTGAGCCATACCAATTAGTCCTCTGCTATATTCTGATAGTGGTTTAAGGTTGAATTGGGGGGTGATATGGTGATAGTGTTGGGAGAAGACGCATAGAAATCAGGAAACTATTGTATGTAACTCAGGTGAAAGATGTCTCCCACCTGAATAATCTATCGTTGTTCCCTTAAATGCAACCTCGCGGCACCTGTTTTCTCCGTCTCACTACTTTTCTGCTCTGGGCTTCCTGCCTTTGATTTGTTGCCCATCTAATATCCACCCTGCCATCGTGTTAGTGACATTCTGATTTTTTTCAATCCCTCTCTTCTAATTACTCTCCAACCAGCCATTTCAAAAAGCAATATCTTAGTCGATGGCCTTACCTCATGCTTCACAGAGAAATCAAGGTCATTGATTTAGCAAGGCCTCAATATTCCTTCTGAAGGTAATAAGCTTAATTCCTTTGTACGATCACTTCTAATTCATCATCACTCGTTTCTGTGAAAGGACTATTTCTTCTATCCAAGGCTGATTCTTCCATCTGAGCTTTGAACCCCATTCCCTCTGTCTCCATTGAGCACCCCTTTATTTCCACTATCTCTCACTTCTTTCTTTTTCTGCTAGCTCTTTTTCCTTCAGCATAACTTTTTGATCCCATAGCCTTCTAGGTATGTGTCTATCTTTCTTTTTACACTTACTACCAGTTTCATGGAAAAAAAATACTGTTGTTTTTTTTGTTGTTGTTGTTTTTTGTTTTTGTCTAATTCCACTGTTCATTCCTTTCTAAACCAGATTCCTCAATTAGAATGTTATTGGCATTTTGGGTCCAACTATTCTTTGTTGTGGGGCCTGTTCTGTTCACTGTAAGATGGTTAGCAGCATCTCTAGTCTTTATCCACTAGATGCCAGTAGCATCTTCCCAGTTGTAACAACACAAAATACCTCCAGACATTGTCAAATAACCCCTGTGGGTCAAAATCAACCCCAGATAAGAGCCTCTGCTCTAAAATATAGGGCAGTTGCTAAAGTGCTCTTAATCCTTATTGCCAAACTAACGGACATTTCGTATTCTTGATTACCCACTTTGATACTGAAACTTTTTCTTACTTGTCCTGTTACCTACCTCTCTAGTTTCCTTTTTCCCTTTGCTCTGTTCCATCTGCATCTTTTTGGGACTTTGTTCCATTCTTCAACTCTTAATATATCAGACATCCCCCGTTGTCTGTTTCTTCTCAATTATACTCTGGGTGAACTCATTCAAAATTTTTGTGTCAGCTATCACATATAAGTTAATGCGCCCAAATCTCTGCCTTCACTCCAGATCTCTCTTCTGAGCTCCAGACCCATATATCCAACACTTTACTGGAATCTCCACTTTGGGTAAATGCTAGACACCTCAAACTCAACTTGCCCACTAAAGAAGTAGTCATTTCCTTTCTTTCAACTTCCTCCCTCATGCTGCCCTAACCAAAAGTCCCAAACCCAAAAAAGTTGGATTTTGCAAACTGTGTTTCTTTCTTCAATGGCACCAGCACCCCCTATATCCAGTTAGTTATTCAATTTTCTTCTCTCTTGAATCCATCCCTTCTCATTCTCATTTCTACTCCATTCCATCCTCCAGTTTGCCTGTATAATGGGATCTCTAATAATCAAATCTGATCTTTAGTCCTCTGATTGGTTTCCTTTAATGGCTTCATTATAAAATAGGCCAAACTCCATATCCTAGCAAAAGCAACCTTACTTAATGATTTCTGTCTGTTTTTCTTCCCTTGTCTCTTGATAATTTTCAAGAGACAACACATTCAGTAGTTTCCAGTAGAGAGCTTACTTCATGCTGTTTCAAGTACAGGATTCTGTACCTTAGCATGTGCTGATATATTACTGCCTGGAATGCCCTCTCCTTTTGCTTTATTTAACTGTGTTTGTTAATGTTGCTAAATTTAGTTTAAATATCACCTACTCTTGGCTTGACTACAGCGTTCCATCTTTGTGTTCTCAGCACACTAGTACACCATCCTATCCCTTCCACGTTATAGAGTAAATAATGAATTTGCTTTCTTCGCCTCGTATGCCAGTAAGGCAATGTTATGTATTTAGTACTCACAGTGCCCAACACAACATCTAGCACATTGTAACTATTTGATAAGTGTTTGTTAAACTAATGAATACTAAAGATACCTGAGATATTTGAGATTTTCAATATTTAAATATTTCAGAGACTTAGGGATTGATTAAAAGTAGGGAATGAGGAAGAGGGAGTAGTCAAAGATGACCTTTGGGTTTCTAGTTAGATAACTTGGTCCTATTGACTGACGCAGGAAAGACTGTGATGCATTGGATGTAAATTCCTTCCTTCCTTCCTTCCTTCCTTCCTTTCTCCCTTCCTTCTTTCCTCCCTTCCTTCCTTCCTTCCTTCCTTCCTTCCTTCCTTCCTTCCTTCCTTCCTTCCTTCCTTCCTTCCTTCCTTTCTTCCTTGATCCCAGTAGGGGGCATGCAGGAGGCAACTGATCAATGAGTCTCATCACTGATGTTTCTATCTCTCTCTCTCTCCCTTCCTCTCTGAATTCAATAAAAATATTTTTTATTTTTTAAAAGATATTGTATTGATTTTTTACAGAGAGGAAGGGAGAGGGATAGAGAGTAAGAAACATTGATGAGTGAGAAACATCAATTCAGCTGCCTCCTGTACACTCCCTACTGAGGATGTTCCCGCAACCAAGGTATATACCCTTGTCCTGAATTGAACCTGGGACCCTTTAGTCCGCAGGCCCACACTCTATCCACTGAGCCAAACCAATTAGGGCTCTTTTACTTTTTAAAATATGGCCAGTGTTCTCAGTAGTTAGTGTTCCTGCCCCCCACACCCCTACACCCCCACACTCCCATCCCAGCCGCACAGTTCTATTCCAAGTTTCAGCTGTCGCTCCCTCCCCTGAGTCAGGGTGTATGAAGGAGGCAACCACATGTGTCTCTCTCACATGATATTTCTCTCCCCCTTCCCTCCTTTGCACTATCTCTGAAAATCAATAGAAAAAAAATCCTCATGTAAGGATTAAAAAAAATAAAAAAAGAGAGTAAATAAAGAACAAATATATATGGCTACTAGAAATTACATTTGTAGTTCACATTATATATCTACTAGAGGCCTGGTGCACAAAAATTTGTGCACTGGGGGGGGGGTACCTTAGCCTGGCCTGTGCCCTCTCACAGTCTGGGACCCCTCAGGGGATATCCACCTGCTGGCGTGCCTGGCCAGCCTGGGTGAGGGGCTGATGGCTATTTCAGGCTGCCCACAGCCCCTTCAGAGTTCGGGTTCCTACTGGAGTGCCTGGCTGGAAGCAGGTATCTGGGATTTATTTAACTTCTATAATTGAAACTTTGTTACCTTGGTTCCCCCCCCCCCCCC
>PVJC01000644.1:83671-115396 GCA_004026665.1 Murina feae | reverse complement strand
TGCTGAGGTTGGGCAGCAGTGTGTGTTCGAATCTGGGCTTCCCCACTTGGCAAGGTATATGGGGTTAGGCTCACTGACACCATTTGATATCAATTTTCTCATCTGTAAACAATGGAATCTGTAAAATGGAAATGATTATACTTACTTATTGGGTTATCCTGAGAATTAGTTGAGATGATACAAATAAAAGAGACTTACATGTGGCATATGTAAGATCCCCAATGATGATTAGCACTGTTGTTAGTACAGTAAGGTAGGTTGCTTTGTATCCAAACAAAAGGTGTTAAAATTAGTGAGAACTTCAAGTGCTCTGGAAAAGGTCAAAGAAATAGAGGAAGAAAACTGAAGTGGTCCCTTTGTCAAAGGATGTCATCAGCCACTAAGAATCACTGGTATTTCTCTACTTTCCTTTAGAGCGGCACTGGGTGAAACTGTTGATAATTCTCAGGGAACCCAATGTTTCTGTTTTTCTTTTATTATGTGCATCCTCATGCCATCAAAAAAGACTTTCTTACTTATAAGTTTTTGGTGGTAAAAAAAATATTGACCTTCTATGAATAATTGGAGTATCTACAACATTTCAGAACATGATAGATTTTGTTGTTTCACTGAAGAATTTTCCAAATAATCATCTGTTATAAGAGTCCTGGACTCCATTGGAGCTATAGACATACATCACTATCTTTTCTGGAAGCTTAGTTCATGAATGGAAAAACAATGCAAGGATTTTCTCTTTTCTACCAAATACTTCTTATGAAGTTTGCAGGTATTCCAGAGACAAAGGCTACCAAGCAAGTAACCATCAAATGGATATTTCGTTTTCTCTGAGTAAAAAGGAAAGCTACTCTCAGAATACTTGACTGCACAGTTTCAAAACAGCTTGGCTCACTTAGTGGAACATTTTGACATACATGTTTGAGGTAAATATTTTGATTCAAGAATCAGAAGGAACTCTTACAACACAGGCTGAGAAGCTGTTTTGGCTCACCAGCCTCTCTGGGAGAGGGGATTGCAAGTGGGTTTTAATGTCGAATGTTTAGTGCTTGAAAAGTGTCTATAGACTGGAGACAGAAGTGGTAAAGCTCTAGCCATTTCTCTGCAGTCAAATTAGAAAGTTTGCAAAGCTGGTCAAAGATGGCTGCCTACACTTGGGCACCAAAAATGATGGGACAAGAATTCAGTTCCAGTTCAGCCAAAGTGCCTCAGTGGTTGAGCATCGACCTATGAACCAGGAGGTCATGGTTCAATTCCCAGTCAGGGCACATGCCCAAGTTTCGGGCTCATTCTCTGATGGTGGTCCCTTAGGAAGCAACCGATTGATAACTGTCTCTCATCACTGATATTTCTATTTCTCCCTCCCTCTCCTTTCTTCTCTGAAATGCATATATATATATATATATATATATATATATATATATATATATATTCAGTTCCAGGAGTCTTAGCAAATGCCAGTATTTCATGATAGAAGTCTGCTGTAATGGTGGCTGTCATGTGCTGCATAGATCTCCCTGGAGGAACCAAGGACTTATTTCCCAGTGTGTGGAATTGTCACTGGCAGTGTGACTGGAAGATGCTGTTAGCTGTCACCTCTCTTCAGGAATTGCCTTTGCTGAAAAGCACACGAGTGGCCCATGGTCACTACATCCTTCCTGCGACAGCCTGCATCCAAGGACTAATGGATATGCCAGTACAATGGACTTCTCTTGGCCCCACGTCAGGATTACTCTGCAGGGCCTCCCCCTTGCGGTGACAGAAGCCTTCCTAGAGGTGGCCTTACAGTCAACTTCTTTCTCTGCCCATTCTCCTTTTCTCCCTGGCCTCCCATGGCATTGATCCCAACCACACTCCCTGATAAACATACCACGTGCTAATTATCTTTGGTCCTGCATTCTAGGGAACCAAGCTTGTGACACCCTCAGCTAGTGAACAAAGCCAAAGGATTATTGTCTTTAGAAGCAAGATTTTTAGCTCCTCTTCCTAACTGAGTGGAAATTCACAATCAACTGAGTATCCAGACTTGATGCAAACATACCATATCAGGAGCCACACAACAAATACAACATTGCTGCCTAGCTCAGCAGCAACACTGAGATTTACTTTTGAACATAATTACTTGTTTTTTTATTTTGCATATGTAATTTATATTTTCCTTTGGTATAATTAAACATGGCTAGTTTTTATATTTGTGACATGAAGATGGTTTTATAGTCTGCATATTTGAAGTTAATTTCCAATGCAATAACATAAATGGCATGCTGGATTTTATGCCCAGGTGTTTATGGGCGTTTTACCATGGGAAATGGTCCATGCCTTTCATTGGATTCCCAAAGGAGTTCATGACCCAAATAAGGTTAAGAACAATTGGTATAAAGTAAAATGAGAAGCAGAGCTAGGATAATACCCTGAGCATATGGAAGGCGCTCAAATATGTGCTGAATATCCAGGGGCAATCAGAGTTGCTAATGCAGGTGACTGAGCAGCTCCTGTTGGAGAGGCAGACAGCTGACCTGGTGGCACCTGGAGCTGTCATCACCACCACGGAACAGGTGCTGGGGACTCCTAAGAAGTCAGCTTAAGGCACCCAGTGTCTCTGGTTTGCTAGTTGATGACATTTGACAGGTCATCTCTTTGACTTTTTGCTCATCTTGGGTTCTCTTTTACTTCTGAACCTCTAAACCACTCCCTTTGCCACATCTTCCCATTTTGGTCCTTCTCTCATCCTACAAAATGAAATGATGGCTCTTTCACTTACAATACTGGTTTGGACTACGATATTTCAGCATGTCTCTCTAAGAAATAAGATAATTTAAAAACATATAAAATTATCCTACCATCATTGTACCTCAAATCAATGAACAATAATTTCTTTATATTGTCAAGTATCCCGTTAATACTCATTTATATAATTGCAATTTTCCACGATTTTGCATAAATGTCATAAATTGATTTTGAAAGTTTGTTTGAATCAAAAAGGGGTCTGCAAATTGAGATGAATGTTTTTAACATCTATTTATTACTTGCCTCTCTCTCTTCTGTCTCTCCATTTAGTGCTGTTAGTTGCTAAAGAAATCCAGTCATTGTCCTGCAGAGATTGCCAGTCTGCCTTTTGTGGATTGCATCCCTGTGCTGTGTTTCAATATAGTCCCCTGTCATCTGTATTTCCTTCAAATTATAATTGGATCTAAAGGTTTGACTAGGGAAACCATATTTTAAGAGTTAAGAAGGGAATATAAGCAAAATATGACTAGTTTTCCAGAAGGTTTGCTGTAATAAGAAGGAAGGAAGTACCTTAAAAATTTGAGAAAAGTTTTGTTCTTTTGTTGTTGTTGTTGTTTTGGTAAAGGGTATATGGAAATTTTGCACAGGCTTTTTGAATAATAAGAGGAAAGATCCAGATGTTAGAAGTTTCAGATACAAGAAAGATGACCACTTGTGTAGCAAAGCCTTCATAAAGACACGGAAAGGGAACTGGGCGAACAGCTTCCCATGTATTCCTTCATTCACCCATTCTGTTTTGCTTTCTGTGTACCAGGCCTAGTGCCAGGTCCTGGGCTGATACAGATAATTTAACAGAAAAACAAACCAAACTTACCCTGCATTGAAGGGCCTTCTGTGCTAGAAGAGAGAGCCCACCGTCTGAACTAGTAAACGGATGGAACAGCAGATGACTCAAAGGAGGGAGGGCTCCAGTCTTCCATTCGGAAAGGCCTGCTTTCTGCGCATTAAGGAGATGGCTGCCCAGAAAAAGGTGGGAGAGGAGAGAGGAGAAAGGCGATGGCTTAAGGAACGGTTGTTCTAAATGCAATCTCTTGTTTAAGAAAAAGAAGCAAAGAAAACAGAGCTGGCTCAGAATGAACAATGATTCAGAAGAGGGAAAGGAATGTCCTGGATGGGGGGCTGGTCCTGGAAGAGGGGCTGTGTTGGCCACTTGCCTTCCTGGAAGACCTGATATGATACCGGGGTGGCACCTATACACCAGTCTTATTTGTAAGAATTGGGCTGGATCCTACTTTTGTTCAGGCATCTCAGAGCAGAATAACCCAAGAGAGGGGGTCCCAGTGGTGACTGTGTTATGTTAAATAAGATGAAGTATATTACTGTTCTTTCATTTTTCAAATTTCAGAATGTAACATCGTTTGAGCCTCTCTTCCTTGACTTCACAAACTGCTAGTTGATGTGTTATGCTTGTTTTACCTCTAAAAAAAGTGACTTTTAAAATTTCTAAACTGCCACCCACAGTTGGAAATATATTTTCATCCCCATTGAGTACAAACACAGTTGTATGTGTGAATATCTACATGCCCGAGAAAAAAATTTTTGGAATGATACTTAAATTTATCAGGGTTGATGCCCTGAAATATTTTATATTCAATTTCAGTTTTCTTTTCTTTTTTTTTAAATAAATCTTTATTGTTTAGATTATTACAGATGTTCCTTTTTTTAAACCCCCATAGCTCCCCTCTATCTGGTTCACCCTACCACCCTGTGCCCTTACCCCCACCACTGTCTTTGTCCATAGATGTAAGATTTTTGTCTAGTCTCTTCCCATAACCTTCACACCCCCTGCCCACTGAGAATTGTCAGTCCATTCCCTTTCTATGCCCCTGACTCTATTATATTCACCAGTTTATTCTGTTCATCAGATATTTTTATTGACTTAATTGTTATATTCACTGGTTGATAGGTATTTGTTGTCACTTGGTTGTTCATAATTTTTATCTTTACCTGTTTCTTCTTCTTCCTCTTCTTAAAGAATGCCCCTCAGCATTTCAAATAATCCTGGTTTGGTGATGATGAACTCCTTTAGCTTTTTCTTGTCTGTGAAGCTCTTTATCTGATCAACAATTTTACCTGATAGCTTTGCTGGGTAGAGTAATCTTGGTTGTAGGTTCTTGCTATTCATCACTTGGAATATTTCTTGCCAGTCCCTTCTGGCCTGCATGGTTTCTGTGGAGAAATCAGCTGACAGTCGTATGGGTTCCCCCTTGTAGGTAACTAACTGTTTTTCTCTTGCTGCTTTTAAGACTCTCTCTTTGTCTTTTGCCCTTGGCATTTTAATTATGACATGTCTTGGTGTGTTCCTCTTTGGATTCCTTTTGTTTGGGGTTTTCTGCACTTCCTGGACTTGTAAGTCCATTTCTTTCACCAGGTAGGGGAAGTTTTCTGTCATTATTTGTTCAAATAGGTTTTCAATATCTTGCTCTCTTTCTTCTTCTGGCATCCCTATAATTCTGATGTTGGTACGCTTGAAGTTGTCCCAGAGACTCCTTACACAATCTTCATATTTTTGGATTCCTTTTTCTTTTTGATTTTCTGGTTGGCTGTTTTTTGCTTCCTGGTATTTCATATCTTTGACTTGATTCTTGCGAACCTCTAGGCTGCTGTTGGATCTCTGTGTATTATTCTTTATTCCAGTCAGTGTATGCTTCATTTCTGATTGGTCCTTTTCCATTTTTTGGGGGGTGGGGTATTCTCATTAAGATCCTTGAAGGTCTCACCTAATTCCTCAGAGGTTCATAGAAGATTCTTGAGTAGCTTTATAACTGTGGTTCTGAACTCTATATCCAGTCATTTGCTTTCCTTCGTTTCTATCATTTGTGATCTGTTTCTTTGTCTCTGCATTTTGGCTGCTTCCCTGCATTGATAGAGTGGTGTTTTCTGTCCCAGCAGCAGTCTGTTAATTTAAGCTGCAAGCAGACAGGCGAACAGCTTGGGGTGAAGTCTCAGAGTCACTGGGGCAGAGCAACCCACGATGGCTGCCTCTCAGCTGGCTCCGGATTTTCCATGCCCTGGCGTCTGCGCAACCCTGAGTCCCCAAGTCTCAGAGCTCTGTGTCAGTGATGGCTGCGAATAGCTCTGCTAGAACATCACTGTCATCTTCTGCCCCGCTGCCAGACCTCCCGCAAAGCATTCAGTGTGACCCCGGAGCTTGTAAACCTTTCTGAGCTGCGGAGCCAGGTGCAGCAGCTGCCTCCACCCTTTCGCGCCACCGCCACCCTTTTGCACCTCCGTACCTCTCTCTGTTTTGGCGCCGAGAACTTCTACTCAGACTCAATGTACTCCTTCTCTTGCCTTCTAGTTGTAAAGCTTCCACTTCCTTGGCTCTGGAGTATGGTTGTTTAGCTTTATTCTTGTATTTTTTAATGTGTTTGTGGGAAGCTGTGCATTAAGGTATATACCTTATGCTGCCATCTTGGTTCTCCCCGATTTCAGTTTTCAAAAATGTTAATAACAAACCATTCAAGTCACTTCAAGACCCATAAGGTTGTGACCAGTGGTTTGAAAAACACTATTTCCATATTTTCCTCCCTCTCCTTTTGGGGACTTTTAAATAATTCTATGATATGATACCTTCAAAATCTCCTAGTCCTCTTCAGAAGCGTTATTGTTTTTTTAATGTAGATTTCTTATTTGGCCACTGTCTTTCTTAAACACACAAAAAATTCTTGAATATAAGTGAAATATGTTAGTCCTTTATAATCTGATCCCAGTACCATTTTAAATCTTACTTCACAGTACATCTTTCTTTGCCAAACACTGTGCTGCAGTCAAACTGCCTTACAGTGAGTCCCCCAAACAAACACAATTATTTTATGTTTTGTCCCAAAGTCAAAAAAATAAATATGCACTTTAGGAAGAGAAACAACCCACATGCATTTAGAGAGTTCATAACCTTCCCTTAACCCCCTTCCATTCCCATTCTCTTGACAAGTGCCAACAGCCTGAGGTGTATACTTTCATAACTTTCTCCATCTTTTTCCAAACATATATTCTTTATAAGGTTTAGTTTTCTTTTCAAAAATGATTTATAATATGTACATTACTCTGCAACTTGTTTTTTTTAATTTTTAAAAATATTTTTTTATTGATTTCAGAGAGGAAGGGAGAGGGAGAAAGAGATAGAAACATCAATGATCAGAGAGAATCATTGATTGGCTGCCTCCTGCATGACAAGGAATCGAGCCCGCAACCCAGGCAAGTGCCCTCACCCGAAGCAAACCATGACCTCCTCGTTCATAGGTCAATGCTCAACTACTGAGCCATTGCAGCTGGGCTGCAACTTGTTTTATTTTTTTATTTGAAAATGGATATCCCTTCAGGTTTATAGATATGGTTCTAACTTATTCTTCATAGAAGCAGCAGGCAGTTCTTTAGTGGCCAGAATGTATCCATTTATTTCTCTACTGGTAGATGATCAAGTAGATTCCATTTTGCCATCACCAAGATGATGTAGTGCAAGTCCTTCCTTATGTGGTAGTCCTTTTTATTTCTATAGGATAGAAAGTAGGAGAACTGATTGCAGCATATGCAAACACTAAAGTTTGTTTCCATAGAGACCTCCAATTTGCACTCCCACGGACATCATATGTGAATGTCCACTTCTTTACAATTCTGTCAGCACTGCCTGTAACTCCCTGAGCATTGAGGGAGTGGGGTGTCAATTTCTTTGGTTTGCCAGTAATAATGCCTTTCTTTTCACATTTTATTTGTGAATGGGGAGTCCCACCTTTGCCTTTTGTCTGTTCCTATTCTTTGAACGAAGAAATGCCACATTAACAACGAGGAGATATAACCATATATATGGAAGAGATAGACTTATGAAAACATTTCTCTTTGTAAATCTGTAGCAATACATCTGAAAATTCTGAAGAAATGAATAATTTTCTAGCAAAATATGGACAAAAATATTGACTCAAGAAGAAACTAAAACCCTGAAAAGACCAAAAACCATAAAGCAGGTTGGAAAAATAAATAATGGTCTGTATTTCAAAAGGCATCAGAACTTCCAAAGACAGCCAGGATGGTTCAAGCCCACGGTAGCCTCTCTCTCTCACTGATTACAAGGGAAATTGGCCAAAATACAAAGAGCAGCCATTTAGAATTCTGAAAAGTAAACAAAAGCAGGAAGATTGGGAAGGAAGGTCAGAAGTTAAGAAGGGAATTATATAGCACTGAGTCTGATCGCTCTTCTCTTTCCTCCCCTGGTTTTCACTTGAGGGTGATCCTCCAGTCATGTCTGTAGCTGCAGAGCTACGGGAAGCAAGGATGAAGAAAAACACCGCCTTTCTAGCCAGCCAGCAAGTGTGGAGATAAAAATCTTCAGGATCCCCTGTCTTTCTTCATCCCTCCTTCTCCCGAAGGCAGCCCCAGTGGGCAGCTGTGTGATGTGAGTAGGGGGCACAGGCCACTAAAACTCAGAAAGTCCCTGTCTTTCTGTCCAGAAGAACTGGACTACAGACCCCATGTGGTCTGAACAGGGTAGGGGAAGAGAGAGAATACTTGTTATTTTTTTTTGCTTGTTTCTTTCTCACTTTAAGTTTTCTGCTTTTGCTCTTAGGCAGGCCCCAGTCAAGAAGCTGCAGATGCAGTTTTAAGAGCCACTATATTTTTCAGCCAAAGGATAAATAAAAGAGAGGTATAGGATGGTGGAGATCCCAGAAAGGAGGAAGTTGGAAAGGAGACTCCCCAATTTGATGTATTAACTGGAAAATATTCTGGACTCACACCTGAGCTCTGCATGCATGGAACAGACCAAAAGGAAGATGCAAAGGCTTTGAAAATCACACAAGAATATAAACTACTTTCCAATTCCCAGACTTGCCTTTGTGTGGCTCACAAATACTTGGAAACTCAACAAACACTCTCAAGCAAGTGCTGGGTCAAAGAGGATATCAAGCGGGAATTTTAAAAGTATCTTGAGGCAAACAAAACAAAAACACAACATGCCAAAAGTGGTGTGATGCAGCAAAAGGAGTACTGAGAGGCAAGTTTATAGCAATAAATGCCGACATTCAAAAAGAAGAAAGGTCTCAAACACCTAACTTTTCACCACATCTGTTGTTGATGACATGATATTACATGTAGAAAACCCTAAAGTCTCCGCACACAGAAAAAGAACTATTAGAGTCCTAGCCAGTTTGGCTCAATGGATAGATCATCAGCCTGTGGACCTAAGGGTTCAGGGTTGGATTCCAGTCAAGGGCGCATACTTTGGTTGCTGGCTCATCTCCTGCCCGGGCCCTGGTCGGGGCTCGTGCAGAAGGCAACCGATCGATGTGTTTCTCTCACATTGATGTTTCTCTCTATCTTTCTCTTTCTCTTCCACTCTCCCTAAAAAGCAATGGAAAAATATTTTTGGGTGCAGATGAACTAAAAAAACAAAACAAAAATAGCAAAAACCTGTTAGAACTGCTAAATAAATGGAGTGAAGATGATGGGTACAAATCAACATACGAAAATCAGTCATCTTTCTATATACAAACAGTGAATTATGCAAAAAGAAAAATAAAATCCATTCCCAATAGCAACAAAAGGAGTAAACTACTTAGGAATAAATTTAAACAAAGAAGTATAAGACTCATACATTGAAAATTATAAAGCATTGATGAAGGAAATGAATATAAGTGGAAAGGCATCCCATGTCACGGGTTGGAGGAATGAATATTATTAAGATGTCCATACTGCTCAGAGTGATCCACAGATTCAGTGCAAACCCTTTCGAAATCCCAATGTTATTTAGAAATAGAACAAACAATTTTAAAATTTATTGTTCAGTTATAAATTCAATATTTCAGTTATTCAAGATGAGTAATTTCTGGAGATCTAACACACAGCAATGTGACTATAGTTATCAATAATATATGTGTATACGATGCACTTGAAATTTGCTAAGAGGCTAGATCTTAAGTGTTTTTACCACATACAAAAAAATAGTAACTATGTGAGATGCTGACTATTTTAATTAGCTTCATTGTGGCAATTATTTCACAATGCATAGGTATATCAAAATATCAAGTCATACACCTTAAATATAAAAAATTGTCAATTACACTTTAATAAAGGTGTGTGTGTGTGTGGGGGGAAACCAAGCCAGTAAGAGAACATGAAAGTTCCAGATCAACCCTCTTTGATAAGAGATGTATAATCAATACAGTGTTTGCTTTGCCAGCTCACTTTCTGAAAATCTTGCCAAATGCTTGTGGTTATATGCAGGGTGTTTACTACATCTCATTAAAGGGGATTTCCAATGCATTTCAGGTCTCATTTAACCTGCATAATGGGGAGCTGTTTTATTTTTTTTATTGTTGTTGTTAATAATTAACAGAGAACACATATTCTGACATTTTTGCTCTAAAGCAGAGATTTAACAATATAATTACATACTATTTGCTGTTTTAAAGTATTTATGATATGTTCAAATACTGAACAAAATAATAAACAAGTAAGTCCGATATACTGAGTGGTAAATGCTGTTAGAATAAAAAGACCATGTGAGTTTTGCGGCAGTAATGACTTTCCCCCCCCACACAATTAAAAGGGCAGGGGAGGCAGGAGAGACTTTGTTGTTTCTCTCTCTCTCTCCCTTTTCTTTTTTTATGTCTTATGTTTTGTTTGTAGGTGGTTATTGTTATTGTTGCTTGATTGTTTTGGCAAAGTCCTGCAATAAAGCAGATTGGCAGCATCCTGGTGTGGAGGGGTGAAAGGGCCCGGAAGAGGAATGTGTTGCATTTTCTATGCTACAGAGGGACTTGTGTGTAGGGACTGGCTGTCTTCCCAAATTGCCTGGAACTGGCTGGAGGCTGTGAAGTTGCCAGCGTGATGTTTGATAACCAGGACCAGTGTACATAAGACTTGATCTATGTAATTCATTTCCAAGCTGATTTTGACCATCATTATCATGCTTATGAAAATACTAGAGGCCTGGTGCACAAATTTGTGCACAGGTGGGGTCCCTCTGCCTGGCCAGCGATTGGGCTGATTGGGGCCATCTCACCCAGTCCTGATTGGGACAATTGGGCAGCCAGTGGGTGTGTGTGTGTGCGGGGGGGGGGGGGGGGGGGGGGGGGGGGGGGGGGGGGGGGGGGGGGGGGGGGGGGGGGGGGGGGGGGGGGGGGGTGGAGGAGGAGTCATAGGAGGTTGGTTTTGGGAGTGCACTGAACACCAGGGGGCAGCTCCTGCATTGAGTGTCTGCCCCCTGGGGGTCAGTGCACATCATAGCTACCGGCTGGTTGTCCAGTCATCCAGTAATCCTGTAGTAACAGGATTTTATATAGATAGATAGATACTTCCTCTGATCTGAGCTACTCTGCTAAGAAAGACCTGCTCATCTCCTCTTCCCAAACACATGTACTAGACTAGAGCTTCAGCATCATAGCATTCTGCATTTTTGTTTGTTTAATTAGAAGATTGATAGTATTATCATTATCTCTAGTTTCTATTCCTAAATAGCTGAGATTGAGGCTAGCAGGAAATGCTCAGTAGAGTCATAGTTTCAAAGAAGTTCTTGGATCCTCTTTCTGTCTGAATGTTTAACTATACATTATCATCATAATAATGAGCCCATTATAAAATCTTCAACAGTTAGCGGAATAGCTATGGTCATCCTCACTATCTAACCTATGCCCCTCTCTGCTTTCTTTTTCCTATTTTTATAGCCACACTTTTTACAAGAGTTTCATGCCTTTGTTAACTCCATTCCCAACTCGCCAGTGGATGCAATAAAATGTTTTTAACTGTGATTACCAGTGGCCTCCCCATGGCTATCCCATGGACACTTGTCAGTCCTTATACTCGACCATTTTGCT
Source organism: Murina feae (assembly GCA_004026665.1). Taxonomy (NCBI): domain Eukaryota; kingdom Metazoa; phylum Chordata; class Mammalia; order Chiroptera; family Vespertilionidae; genus Murina; species Murina feae. The sequence goes on along the minus strand of PVJC01000644.1, from coordinate 103,808 downwards.
GAATGGCCTTGGGGATCACTGACATCATGATAAAGTAGAAGTTGTTCAGTCTTTGAAATGTGGTAGAACTAGGTTTGAGTTACAGATGTCTTAATACCAGAGGGACCTTGAACAAGATACTTTATCTTTTTGGGTAGCTGAGTTTTCTTGACTAGAAGATGAGAATACTACAATGGAAATTAACTTGGGGGATGACAGACAGCATGTACAGGTTTAGCACAGTTCTTCGAAAATACTAGCTGTGCCATCACTGCTTCCCTTCTTGAAGCCTTATCACATGTTCTATCAGTTCACCCACATTTCTGATGCTTCCTTGTCTGTGCCATGTTGCCATAGGTGCCTATGTTCAGCTTTCTTTCTCAGTACCCTCTCACTCTAAATGTTTTCTACTGCTTTGAAGCTTTATTTAATCACCACCTGGTTTCTGAGAATTCTCAAAAGTATATTTCCAGCTCACATCTTACCCCAAGAGTTAGACAACTGAAAATCTTCACCTGCATATTACATAGGCCTCAAGCATCCAAACTGTATGTGTCACCTTCCCTGAAACCTGTTCCTCTTCATTCTTGATCTCTTTGGATGCTACCACTATCTAAACTATAACCCAAAGGAAGAAGTTTATGAGTTATTGGCATCAGCTCTACCATCATATAAATCATTCAGTTCCAAAATTTCACCTTTCCAATATTTTTCAGATCTCTCCCTTTTCTCTCAACTACCTTTATTTCTTTTTCCCTAGTCTAGGTCTTTATCTCTTCACTGGTTCATAGCTATAGTGTCTACCCCTTATTTGCCTTTCTTAATTCTATCCTTTACGCAATCCACCAGGGTAATCTATCTGAAAGAGTTGGCAATGTTATTCCTTTTCTTAAATGTTGTCAACAGCTCTTTGCTTATACATTGATAATGACACCATACTATTTCCATCTTACATCCTTTCACAAATGCTGAAATCTGAACCAATGGTATGAAGCAAGTCAATCAACCCATTCTGCTTGTTAAAATAGAAAATGCAGATAGTGATTGTAAACTCATGGCTACAAATGCTGTTAGGGCTAGACAATGTTGGGCCATACACTGTTTTAAAATTGTTTTTAATTGCAATATTTAGAGATTAGAAACTTGCTTATGGAAAAAAAATGGATTTTTGGCCTCGAAAATCTCAGAAGATTCAGAGACGATGAACCCATAGTCCTACATGACAATATCCCACTTGGGTTGAAGCACAAATGACCAGTCATGAGAGTTCACACTATACTGCAGGCCCACCCCATTGCTCTTTCATATGCATCTGCTCCTGAAGGCATTGCAGTTTGCCAGCCACATCATACGTGTCCACCCTGGTCTTGGAGACAGTGCTGATTCATGAAAGTTTTTAGATTTGTGAGGCTTAAAGATTCAGAAGATGGTAAATTAAAGAAACTAAAGAAGTGTAACTGAATAATTTGATATAATGGAGGGAATTAGCCTGAAAAACAGAAACATCTTTCTAAATGTTGTGAGAGTAATACAGTTAAGCATATTTTTTACTACAAAACCAAAACAAGCGGGGACGGATTGTATAGCTACCTAAATGGTGAAATGTCAGGGACAGATTTTCAAATCATTAAATGGGAATTTATCCACCTGATCTCTATTAGTGTTAATGAGAACCACACCGCTCAGTGCTTTGGATATTCCTCTCAGGTGTTTCTCTATGAATATTTATGCAATCAGAAGTAAAAGAGAGATATTATTAAATTATAGAGAATTTCAAAATTTTCTAAATTCCAGTATAACTATATTCACTCAGAAGAGTTTTTTTTTTTTTTAATTGGAAGGAAAACACATAAACTTGGAGGGAAATTAACTGAGGGAAGATACAGTGCTACATTTTTAAAAAGAGACTGAAATGAAATTAAAAATAATATTGTGTTTAAATATCACTTCTGACATTGTCTCTTGACCTTAGCCTCTCTGAGACTTCGTTTCCTCATCTGTAGCACAGGTATATTACCTGAGCTTTCTAATCTAATTCTTGTGGGCCTGCTTCCATGACATTGCATGGGGGAAAGTACTTTATAAATAAAACAGATGGAAACTCCAGATTTTGTTATTTGATCAGTAGCTTTTGTAACAAGTAAAATGTTTTTTTTCTGTTCATTTTCTTAACTTATCTCCTTTATTACCCACATTTTCCCAATTCCTGTTTCCATGATGCCTAGCGCATGAGGTTGACCCTTACTCTTGAACAGTTAGAGGCCTATGGAGGCCTAAGCTCATCCTCTTGATCAGTCACCTGATGCCTGGCTGCTTTGAATAAGATTCTAGTCACTCACTTTATTTAAATAATAATTCTTAGTTTACTTATATGTGAGAAATTAAGTGCTAGCAATATACCATTAGCTTCACTCGTCATTACTAGGAGTAAATTAGAAAAATCTTTGGGACCATATTTTAATATTTTCTTCCTATGGGGGTCTACCTGGATAGGCTAGCCTAGGAGTATATCTTACCTACTTAAACATTACTGCATCATGAACATGCCATTGTGAGAACTGTTATTTTTGGATCAAAGCACTGCAACCTATAAGCCCCTCCATGCTCAAAACTTGGATTCAAGACTGAGCCTGCATTGCTCCCCCCAGGAGGCATTGCCATTTCCAGATGGAAGGGTTCCATGCTGATTTCGCCCTTTGCTTGTCTGAGATACAAAAGCACTGTCAAAAGAGTAACACTAGTGGGAAAACGTAGATCCTGGTTGTGTGGCAGCCTCTTTCATTCATTTAGTCATTCCGCAAACAACTTATCAAGCAAATATATGACAATGTGAAGACCTTGAGAAGGTAAAAGTAGAACACAGCTGCTGCTTTCAGGACGTTTGTATCCCAGGGGAGGAGATGGAGGATTGGCAGGGACAGCACCAGGTGACATAGTCCTGGATCCAGATATCCGTGGGAACAAAGGAGACCCAGGGAGGGGCCCCAACCTGGCCTCAGCTGGTCAGAGAAGACCACCAGGGGTGGCCCCACCAGAGAAGTCCCTGCGAATGGGCTGAAGGATCTGGGGCAGGATCAGTCAGCCCCCCTCCGGATTCTACAATGCTTAGGGAAGAAGACATCTGTATGGGAGGGTAAGCTCTTTAAATAAACCTGCATAAAAATGTTTCAGTGAGAACAGACCCGCCAATTTAAAATATAAGCAGACTGATAATGTCAGCAACTTGAAAACAACTGGTTATGTTATCAGATCATCAGAGATCTAAACTTGTCTCTTAGTGAGGCTGGGAATTGGACGCACTCAAAGTTCTGGAGAAGATTATGAAGGTGGAAAACGCGTAAAACTGTAGTTGCTATCTCTGATATGTAGAATCTTAAAAAGTAGTATAAGCATGGTAACAAATATTCTATATTTATTGGGGCAAAGAGATCATTGTTTTGCTCTTTAAAATCTGAAATATTTGACATGTACTGAAAATTAGAAATAATGTAATTCCTATATACATCCACCTAGATTGTGAAAATGTACATATTTTTGTCGTGTCTTGTTCAAATGTCCTTTTCTTTTTTTCAAAAAATAATACGTTAGCCAGGCCAGCATGGCCTAGTGGTTGAGCATCAACCTATGAACCAGGTGTCATGGTTCGATCCCAGCCAGGGCACATGCCTGGGTTGCAGGCTCGATCCCCAGTGGGGGGTGTGCAGGAGGTAGGCAATCAGTGAATCTCTCTCATCATTGATGTTTCTCTCTCTCCCTCTCCCTTCCTCTCTGCTACCAATAAAAATATATTTATAAAAAAGAACACATTAAAGAGGCAGTTAAATCCCACAGTGCATTTTTTGATCTTCATTCTCCTTCTTTCCTTCCCAGAGGTGACAACTATTCTGAATTTGGTTTTCCTTATTCTCCCTCCTGTCCTTATATTTTCACTGAAATTTGTGTCAGATATTTTGTACACAATTCATATTATTGCATGTTACAATGATTAAGTAGAAAAATACCCTATAGTCCTAACCAGTTGGGCTCAGTGGATAGAGTGTCGGCCTGCGTGGACTGAAAGGTCCCAGGTTCGATTCCGGTCAAGGGCATGTACCTTGGTTGTGGGCACATCCCCAGTAGGAGGTGTGCAGGAGGCAGCTGATCGATGTTTCTCTCTCATTGATGTTTCTAACTCTCTATCCCTCTCCCTTCCTCTCTGTAAAAAATCAATAAAATATATATTTAAAAAAATACCTTATAATCTGATATTATCATTAAACTTGCTTTATTGCTTCAAGTATATGTATACATGTATATTTACTCTATGTAGCTCTAGGTCATTGGTTTTACTATCATAGAGAATGTACAACAATTTAAAAATAGATTCTCCTGGTGATGGAAATGTAAGTTGTTTCCTCTTTTTGAATGTTTTAAAAATAGCCGTGGCCCAGTGGCTCAGTTGGATGGAGCTTTGTCCTGTACGCCAAAAGGCTGCAAGTTTGATTCTGTCAGGTACCTAGTTTGAGGGTTCAATTCTTGATTAGGGTACATACAGGAGGCAACCGATCCATGTTTCTCTATCACAGTGATGTTTCTCTCTCTCTCTCTCTCTCTCTCTCTCTCTCTCTCTCTCTCTCTCTCTCTCTCATAAAGACATGCCCTCAGGTGAGGATTAATGTTATGGTGGATGTTTTTTGTGCATTGTTCTTTATGCTCAAGAAATATGCCTGGAAATGAAATTGGTGGATGTGAGGGTATTAGTATAGCTTTTCCTACCCCTAACAGCAGTGGATAAGATTTTCTATTGCTCCAATTTCACCAACTTTTGGAATTGGCAGAATTTAGAATTTTGGAGCTTGGAATGAAATGATATGCCATTTTAATTTGAATTTTCTTAAATAAGTTACATTTTAAAAATTGGCTGTGAATTTTAAAAAGGTGCTCTTCCTGATGTATGGAACAAAAGTTACTTAAGCAATTGTGAGTGCAACCTCCTCTCACAATTGTGGCATTGGAATGTGTTTAAATTAAGGTACCATTGGTTAGTAACACTATACAAAGCATTAGAGTCTTTAAAAATCACAATAGCTCATCCTCTTTGATCTGCATTGCCACAGCTGCGTAGTTTTGTCATTCTTCCAAATAGGGACTGATGCAAATTTTCTACTTTTCTAATACAAAGACTTAAAATGATGCCTTCACTCTAGCATCTGCTTGAGAGCCTAGGAATTTACATGCTTTCTATAAGATATAAGTTGCCTCTGTACTGTGATCTAACACACAGATTGAGGCAGGGAATTGCTGGATTTAGAAAGTATAGGTCCACTAAGTCCACCAAATCATAGAATTCTGACTAAGATGATCTTGGAGTTGCATAGTCTGACTTCATGAGTAATCAGAGCAAATGTGTGTCTAGATTTATCTAGTTTGACTCCTTCTGTTATGAAGATTCCTTATTTTATCACCAATTCTGCTTTATTTTATGCAGTGACTGATGAAACAAGCATATACATCCTTTACTAGTAAAGGAGAAAATGCCATGCCCTCCAGAACATAAACATTGCTTATCTGTTTCCTATTAATGCAAACCTTTTAAGGAGATAAATTGCAACTTTAAAGAATTAGAGACTCTTGTAAGATAAAATAATATTGTGTGCTGAAATACATGATAAGTGAATATAAAATTAAATTTAATATATTTAAAATGTGGATACTTTACCTCCGGTATACCTTTAACCACTGGGACACAGTTAGTATATTTGATCTTTTAAATTTAATTTACTTCTGTTAAGGTAGGGAACCTTGAAATATATTTTACTCACAAATTTGTGTATATTTTAGCGACCCGTAATGCAAAGTAATTCAATATTCTACGTAATAATTTGTTACCACTGTTTAAGTACTATTTCAATTCAGTATAACATAATTTAAATTATGAAAATAAAGTTTTTGTCTACTTTCATCTGGTTTTGATTTCTTCATTTTTGTTATAAGAGCCCTTCATAAATATTATGTAATTCATCTGCTGCTCTGCTAAACTGTCTAGCTTTACTCTAACAAATGGAAGATCAGACGGTAGCCTTAATATATGCGTTCTGTTTCTTCTCATCTTGTATGTCATTAGTAAAAATAAGGATGGTTGTGATGTATAATGAAAATGTAGATTCATAACATGATTAACTTGATGTAAAACAAATTTTGAAGTGCCCCGGGCTTTAAAGACATTACGCTGGATCTGTGCCCATGTTGTGTATACAAAGTGCTTTTTATATTATAAGGGACTAGAACCAACCTGTTAACTGAAATACCCATAAATCCCCAAATGACACATGGAGGGAGACAATTACAAACGGTGTCTGCACACCGGAGCATATGTGGTGGGGCTGTGTGGGTGCACGTGCATGCACATGTGTGCTCACATGTGAGTGTGTGTGCAGGGAGAGCATGTCGGAACATTTTTACGTTCCTCTGGGAAGGAAGGAAATCTTCAAAGCACTTTTATATTTTTTTAAATATATTTTATTGATTTTTTTACAGAGAGGAAGAGAGAGGGAAAGAGAGTTAGGATGAGAGAGAAACATCGATCAGCTGCCTCCTGCACACCTCCCACTGGGGATGTGCCCACAACCAAGGCACATGCCCTTGACGGGAATCGAACCTGGGACCTTTTAGTCCACAGGCCGATGCTCTATCTACTGAGCAACACCGGTTAGGGCCAAAGCACTTTTAGAACCAAAGTGCAAATATGTCTGTTCGATTGGTACAATGTAGACCCTGGCTTCAGAGATTATGCTATCAGGATAAATTTCACAAAAGGCGATCGTTCTATGACAGGAAAACAAAGTTGACCTTAGTCCTGATAAAAACCAATTCTAGTCTCTTATTGTCTTTCAAAACCCCCAAGTCTTGAAATCGCGTTGCTCCTGAGTCATTGTTTGCATGAGCCTCGTCCCAGGCTTCCCCCTGCTCCTTGTTTATTCTCCTCCTTGTCTTCCTCCCAGTTTCCCCACTACATCCTGTGCCTTTTCCAAGCGTGTACAGTGGAAGGAGTTTTATTTCACATTGGCAAGGAGACTCGAGCCTTCTTATAGACACGGATGAAGGGGTTGGTGGTTAACGCAGAAACCCTTTCCACAAACCATCTTTCCTTCTGTATTTGTTCCATTGAAATTTCTCTCAGGGTACACCATGGCCTTCCCGGCCAGTGTGACTCCGTGGTTGAGTATCACCCATGAACCAAGAGGTCACAGGGTTTCATTCCCAGTCAGGGCACATGCCCAGGTTGCAGCCTCAATCCCCAGTAGATGGGGTGCAGGAGGCAGCCAATCAATGATTCTTTCTCATCATTGATGTTTCTATCTCTCTCTCCCTCTTCCTTCCTCTCTCTCTAAAATCAATAAAAATATAGCTAGCCCTAGCCAGTTTGGCATAGTGGACAGAATATTGGCCCTCGGACTGAAGAGTTCAGGGTTAGATTCTAGTCAAGGGCACATACCTCGGTTGCAGGTTGCAGGCTCAACCTCCAACCCAGTTTGGGACGCGTATGGGAAGCAACCAATCAATGTGTCTTACATAGATAATTCTCTCTCTCTCTCTCCCTCTCCCTCTCCCTCTCCCTCTCTCTCTCCCTCTTCCTCTCCCTCTCCCTCTCCTTTCCACTCTAAAAATCAATGGAAAAATATACTCTGGTGAGGATTGATTAACATAATAAGTAAATAAAATCAATAAAAACTTATTTTATAAAAAAGATATACTGTGGCCCTAATTTGTTTCCTTTCATTTTGGTATGTAACTGAAAGTTTCAGGAATATTTCAAATGTTGGGGACAACATGAATACAGGCATCTTGAGCAAAAGCTTGGATGTCCAGGGAACTACAGGCAGTTTGAAGCTAGAGCATAAAGAGCAAGCAGATGGGCCTGGGGGTCGAACTAGCAAGGTGGATGGCATCTGGACCACAGAGAGCCTGCGAGCTGTTTGATGGCTTCGGTGTTTAATCTTTCACTATGGAATGGTAGCCGCTGAATGATTTGTAGCACCGCAGTGTTATCATTAGCATCGAAGTGCGCTTGCTGCAGCGTGAACGGAAGAGAAGGCTGGAGCTGGGCGATAGAAATAAAGCAAGACAGAGGTGCCACGTGCAGGGATATGTAAAGGCGGCGTCCGCTGGACTTGGCATTGGATTTGGATGTGAAGGAAACCTTTAGACTTTCAGCTTGAGTTACGGTTTGTGCCCCAAGTGAAACAGAGAACTGGAGAAGCAGGTATGGGGCTCAGAATAGGAGTTTACTTTGGTAAAGACCGGATTGGAAATGTTTGTGAGACAGCTGGCTCGTCACACGAAAGAGGGAGGAGTACAATTACAGGAGAAGCGAGGCCCAGGCAGTGCCAAGCTGAGCTCTGATAGACACGAGGGGCTGGAATGCCAAGCGCAGGGAACAGCACAGGTTTGGGAACGACTGTGTCTCTGAGTGGCTGGAAGGAAGGAGGACGATCAGCAGGTCAGGACCTCAGGCTGGAGGACGAGGCTTGTGCCGGATCGCCCAGGGCCATTGTGATCAGCTGACAAGTTTGAACTTCGCTCTAAAATCCATGGAGGCTTTTAAAATGAGAGATATGATGCGATTCATATTTTATAAAGGCAGCCGGACAGTGCCGTGTTTAGATTGGGTTTGGAGCTCAGATGTCTGTTAGGACAGTGCTCGTAGAGTTATCACAACTCACATTTTCAAAATTGATTTTATTGTCCACATCCAGTTGCCTCCTGCTTCCAAGCACACGGTAGCAAAACAACAGAAATCTTTAAATGTGGCAATTTCAGGGCAATGCAATTAAGCCTTGGTGGTTTTAGATGCTCCGGCCGGCCCTCCCTTACTCACCCTGCCCCCTGGGGTGCCCCCAGTGCCTGGAGCACATTCGTGTGCCGTCCTGCCCTGCAGGTATGACTCTAATGTCCCAGGTACCTGTGCTGTGCTTACTGCTATCCTTGGCCCACGTGAAGCTCTGTGAACTGCCTGGCAGCAGGTGCAGGTGCGCTGGTCGGTGTGGTCCTGTCCAGCACCAGGCTGGTCCCTACCCTTCAAGTCCTTGGCCCTCACCAAGGCCTCCAGGCTCAAGAGTAGCATCCTCATGTTCACAAATAGCCTCTATCTACTTAGCTCCTCAGGTTTCTTTCCACTTTTGTGTCTAACTTCCAGTTAACTTTCAACTTCTTTAGATTCTCATTATTCAGGCTCTTGGTGTTTATGTTATGTTATTGCATGAGCAAGGAAGCAGAAAGGAGACATGAAGGGAGATGAAAGTCAAATCATGGTGTTTATTGTTTATGTGGGGAGACTGGAGTCATCCTTAATTTCTTTCTTTGCTTCAAACCCACATCCAATCCACAAGTCCTATTGGTGGTTCTCATTCCAAAATAGGCCCTAAATATGACTACATCTCATCACGTCCCCATAGCACCTGATTCCAGATTACCCGCACTTCTCGCCTGGACCACTGTGACAGCCCCCCGCTTTACTGCCCTGCCCCTGTTCTTGCTCTCTGGCTGTCTGTCCTTCACACAGTAGCCAGAGTCATCTCGTTTACATGTCAATCAGATTGTGTCACTTTTCTGCTCAAAACGAGAATAAAAACAAGCAAGCAAAAGAGCACCTCTAGCACCTTCCTTTTATACCTAGTCCCAGCTCTTCACCTAGGCTGCAATGCCCCGCACCCCACCCCAAGCCCTGGTCCTGTTCTTTCCTTCTTCTCTACCTCGCTTGCCAAACTTGATGACTTTGAACTTAATGTTTCTTTTATGAAGACCACATTCTCCCTTCCCTCATTTTTTTATAAGTCTGTCACCTTTTCATCATTTGTGAAACTCATCAGTGACACTTCCACAAAGAGGCTTTTCTTGACAAGCTGATATGACACCTACCACCTCCCCCATGACCATTTCTACCAAATTTTACCTGAAATTTTTGTGCTACTTGTCAACAATTCCTTCTCCCTCTTCCTCTCTCTCTCTCTCTCTCTCTCTCTCTCTCTCTCTCTCTCTCTCTGAAAGTTGTCTATTTTTTCTTTTTGTTTTAATCAAAATTATATGTACATAACGTTAAAAGACAAATGATTCTATAGCAATTACTCCATCTACATGCATGCTCTTTATAGCAAAAACATGTAGTATTCTGTGACTCCTTTTAACAATTCAATTTCCTATTCTCCTCTGATTTTTTAAATGTCCTTTCCACAAATTCAGATGTATCCGCTATTTTTATTCTAGCCATTTTTTCATCTTGAAAACTGTCTCGATGCCTTCTCACCTTCTCCAATCTGGAATGCCATGCCTGGTGCAGAGCCCTCACCCTAGAAATTCCCTGAACTACCAACACCAGGGATTAGAGTCTTCTCTCCTGTTTGATTTACTTATTTCATAAAGGAGGTTTGCTCTGAAATTTGGATGGGACACATCCTCTGTTAGCTTTCTGAGAAAGGATACTTGGAAAATACATTTTTGAGACCTGACATGTCTGCACATATCCTTAATTTTTCTATTTGTTATTAAGTTTGTCAGGGTACAGAATTCTAGGTTGAGAATTCATTTTCCTTAAGGAATGTAAAGCAGTTGCTCTGTTACCTTCTAGAAATACATGTTCTAATTAAGAAGTCTCAGGTCATGAGCCATGCTTGGTGTCTGATCTGATTTTTTTCTCTCTAGAAGAAACTTGTAGGCGCTACCCTTTTCCTAAGTCTTTAGAAATTTCTCAACAATGTTTGTCGGTGTGTGCCTTTTATAAAATCCATTTTGTTGAGCTCTTTCTATCTAAAAGCTCATATCCCAGAAAACATTTTAGAATTATTTACTTAAGTTTTACCCTTGATTTTCTCTGCTCTCTTTCTGAAATTCCACTTATTTGATGTTGGACCACCATATTTTCTTGCAGCTTTTTATTTTCTTGTCATACTTTCTCTTTTCCCCCATTTTCCATCTCTTTTGCTAGTCTATTCTCTGGGAAACTTCCTCATTTTGTTTTCCAAACCTTTCTAAATTAACTATTTCTATTATCCTACTTTTAAAATATATGTGTATATATATTTATTGGTTTCAGAGAGGAAGGGGGAGGGAGAGAGATAGAAACATCAATGATGAGAGAGATCAATTGGCTGCCTTCTGCACACCCTCCACTGGGAATCAAGCCTGCAATCCCTGGCATGTGCCCTAACCAGGAATCGAACCTGTGACCTTTTGGTTCCTGGGTCAATGCTCAACCACTGAGCCATACCCAGCTGGGCTAATCTACTTTTTATTTCTAAGAGCTCTTTTTGTTGTTGTACGTTCCTCTTTTTAAAAAATCATATTTTTCTTTTCCAATCTTGTGTCATGGCTTCAGTATCTCATTTCTCTGGGGATATTAATGAGAGTTTGTATTTGCTTTTCTTGCTTTTGCCTAATCTCTGTTTCCGGCAAGTTGTTTTTCTTTGTTCATTGGGTTTCTACACCCTTGACTGTTGGCTCATATGTAAGAGTGGGCACCTTAACATTGATTGACGTGTGAGGACTGGTTTTTACTGTGGGACAATTAGGCTGGGTTCTTTCCTTGAGAGACACCCAGGTATAAGTACCTTAAGTCTTTCCTCTTGGGCTGGTCACAATTCCTAGCGAAGGTTCTTTGAGGCTTCTGCCTGGATAACTGGATCTAGCAGCTGGTATTCCAGGAATCCTAATGGGAAAAGTGTTTGGTGGAAGGAGCGGAGGCGGTTGTCCTAGAGGTCAGCATTCAGCACTCAGCAAACGCAGTCCTGTAGGAGTGTGATACCCCATCCTCAACTCATCCTAGGGCTTCTCCTTCAGTCTGCGTGTTTGAATGACTGTGGAGTAGTGAAAGGAACCTGATTCTTACACCAACCTGTACCCAATCCTCCATTTTTAAAAGTCTTCCTTTTACTCCCATTTCCAGAATTACCTGGTAACCCCCATTCCTAGAGGTGGGGGAGCTTTGCTGGTGTCAGTTTGATCGCCTTTTGGTGTTTCCAGATGTGCTAAATCAGTTACTAATGATTTGCCTGTTTTGTTGTGTGTGTTTTTTTTCCACATCAAAATGTGTTACTGCTTTTTTATTATCTACCTTGTTTGTTCTTTGAGATTTATGCTTTTTTTTAAAAAAAATTAATTTACAGCTGCTTTAGTGGGATGTATAGAAAAGGCAAAAATAAATGCCTCTGTTCAGTAGGCCATTTTAGAATTTATTGACATTCATGAATGCACACATGGAAAGTGGGGATTCTATCTGTCTTGCGTCTCCAGCTGCCCACTGTACCTGGAATGTGCTGGATGTGAGTGACTTGCTGACAGACCAACTAACTAGCTTGGTTAGTCGGATTTTTAAATAGCCTTAAAGCTGTACAATTTGAAAATGATAGTGTTGCAGCTACATCTACAATGAGACATTTCTGAAAGCAGGAGATATGGGGTTTCTTTAAAGATACTTTCATTCAACTGGGTATCCTTTTTAATTGTTTTATTAACTTCTCTGGATTTTTCGTTAAGATTTAAAAGGGAAATATGAGTTGCTATAATGGAGTACTTCAGGAGGAACATAATGGGTATAACTAAAGCACAGTGTATGACTGTTTTTCTTGTTTATTTGGTTAGTTGGGTTTTTTTGTGTGTTTTTTTTGTTTGTTTTTTTTTACTCAGCCTTAACTTTTTATTCCATTATCCTGTCTCACTTAAAGCACATACTCCATGCCAGATCTCTTGTAATTTTTAAAATTTCCTCAGGGTTTGCTTATTCCCTGTTGTCAGGATGGTGAATTCCTAGCACAGTTTCAATGGCTCTATTTGCTCCATAAAATTATTTTAAATGTTTTGAATGTGAGAATGAAATTAACTCCCCTATGATGATAATGCTCTAGCCAGTCCAACTTTGAGTTCCCCATGGAGGCAAGTACATGTAAGGAAAACAATGGAAAACAAAGAAGCAAAGGAAATTCAGGGAAGTCATTTTTCTTTCTCAAACCAGAGCCATGTTGCATCAAGTGGCCATGTGTGTGTGTGTTAGTTAATTTTAATGACATTTATTGAGCACCTGTTATATGTACCAAGCTGTGCAGAAACTAAAGCTGCCCTGACCTATCTGAGCACTCATACTATACTCATTTAATTAGATTGATTTAAAATTCAGTTTTCTGGTGCTATTTTACTATCCAGGAGAGCTTTACCACATCAGTGGGCATTTTTTCCTCCATACCATTTTGGGAAGGTTTATAACCTTCTTGCATCCATTTTATAGTTAGCCTGTTTACAGATTACTCATTGAGAGTACTGTCTACATAGTACGATAATGGTGGGCACAGAGAAACCCATGCTGAAGCTGGAATTAGAACTCAAATCTCTAGTGCATTTGTCTTAAAAGTCTAGTGACTAGTAAGTAGCCTTGATTATAGGTAGATTTTAATTATTCTACACATTTAAAGAAAAGGATAGCATTTAAACCTAGAACATTGTTAGAAATAAAATCCAAAAAAAGTATAGAAAATGGTATAGAAAGATTGGAGAAGGAATTCATGGTCATCATATGCTTACTCAGAAGATCTTAATGTGAAATATAATTTTAAACATTGTTTTCCTTTTTATTACATTTATTGAGGTGACACTGGTTAACAAAATTACACAGGCTTCAGGTGCACAATTCCACAACACGTCATCTGTACACTGTCTTGTGTGTTCACCGCCCCAAGTCAAGTCTCTGGCCATCACCATTTATCCGTCCATACTCTCCTCCACCTCTCGCTTCCCACTCCCCCACCCTGGCAGTCACCGACCGTAGTCCATGTCCATGAGTTTTTTTTCTCTTTTGTTTCTTTTTTGCTCAATCCCTTCCCCCCATCTTTTTTTTTTTTTCAAATATAGGTCATTTAAATATAGGTTATTTATTGGTTGGTAATAGGTGTGACTTTGGGAAATTGTAAATACAGAACTTAGAGATGTGGGTTCTCTTTTCAAATAGTCTTCAATAATTAATCATGATTTATTTATGGTGAGTAGGTCATTCTTTTTCATTTTTTTAATGTATCAAGTGCAGTGCCTCTCAAAAGAGATGGGTATACTTGTAATGGTACTATAAATTTAACACATACCTAAAAACATTATCTTTTTCCTTTAGAATGTCTAAGTCAGAGATACACATTCTTCCCAAAAGACCTGGGACCCTGAAGCTGGCTTTCTGAGTATTGTCTTGAATAACTTCTTTCTTCTCTTACACTTTGTTTCTGTCCTGTCGCTCCTTCACCTCCTCCTTACCCTCTCCACGCACTCTGCTGGGGAGGAAGATCCCTGGCAGGCAAGAGCTCTCCCAGGAGGCCAAGCTAATGGGGGCTCTGCGGATCTGTCAGCAGGGCTTGTCAGTGATGACCGTGCCATAGAGGTCCCTTCTACAGGCTCTCTGACCTCTTGGTAAACTATTTGTTTTTCCTTGTATTGATTAACACACACACACACACACCAGCCTGTAACTCCCTATCAACCAGGGTATTGTTTTTAAAAATCATACACATTTAAAATATTCTAATTCAGATAACCCCAGATCCTTGATGCTTTACTCTGTAGTTCAAGTCAATCAGACTATTAATGATGTTAAAACAGAATCCCTAAAAGCAGCAGGGGATGCTTCCCGACTTCCTTTTTTTTTTTTTTGAAAGAACATGAACCACAAATGTGAAAAATCAGTATAATAGTCCAAATAGTAAGCCATCCAAAATAAGAAATTCTTATTGAGAATCTGAAGACTGAAAGCTTTCATCTCTTACTCACATTTTGACCATAAAAATAAGTCCTCTTAGTGTTTGAACAAACTGAAGCTATTGTTTTCCCTAGTATGAAATGCAGAGTCTATTTTTCCCTTACTCTACAGCTGTCTAAAGTCAAATACAAGGACCCAAAGCAACTCGATCTCCTGCAAGTATGAATCTTTACAGTAGAGAGAAACCTCCAGGTTGTCTACCTACTGACATTGCTTAATAAAAACATCTAGAATCATGGTGCTTCTGGTTGTGTTTCCAATACCAATGTGATTGCAGTGCACTGTGGATTAAGTTACCGAGCCTTTGAATGCTGACCTTCTGTCTAAAACAGCTTTAGAGGTTACTTTTCTTCCCCCCCCCGCAATTGGGAGACTGGAGGGGGGAAAAGTTAATGCTGCTTGAAGGAAGAAAAAAATTCTATAGGTTATTAGGTTGGGGTTTTTATTTTTCCCCTTCTTGGCATTTCCTTTGTAAGAAAAATAGAGCTTCTTGATTTGGAATATTTAAACTATACCTCCAAAAGCATAAGGAGGGTATTTCGTATGTAATTATTTCCTTTGTGAGCAAATCAAGTGTTTATGATGTAATAACTATGAGGATCAAAGCATATCACACTGGGTACCTGAAATTAAGGAACACAAAAGGGAAGAAATTGACAGAACTGTGAAATGAGTTGTCCATTTATTAGTAATTGCTTGTTGTGAGCTTAGACCCTTAGCTTTTCCTTTTTATTATAAAGAAAAGAACTTAGGACTATTTATAATTCCTACTTTAGGAAGGTAGTTCACCTTTTTAAATAACTAATGAGAAAAAAAATGTATCTCCTGATTTGATAATTTCAAGTTTAAGGATTTATCACAATTTTTCCGTTGATGATTTTATGTATTTTTATTTTTGAATCTGCAACTTAACTTGCAAATGTATTTGTGAGTAATCAGATATTATATAGTGCTGATGTCTGTTTGATGTTAAATATATCATTTCTATATATCATCTCAATATATCACACACTTTTCATGATTCATTAACTTTATTGAGTGTCACCTTGCTCCAAAATGATGATACAACTTGGGCACACTAATGTCCCAAGGCTCCATCTACCATTTGGTGGTCACTTTGATGATGCTAAATAAATGAGGCTGATTCCAGAACAAGTCATAGGTGTGAGAGGAGAGACATATTTTTTTAGTAACAGGATTAAAAGCGATAAATGGTGACGTTACTTATTAAAATAAAATGAATAATGGATATAAAATGGCCAGCACAGTGCCTGACATACAGTACACACTCAATGCATGCTAATCCCCTTTCTCTTCCGTGAGAGATGCACTATTTCTGATGAATTTAAAAACTGTGAACTCAGCTGTCATGAAACCTGGAAAACACAAAGCAAAATTCCAGATCCTCTTACATGTATTGGGAGGTGCTGACAAGGTTGGTTTTTGCCCATGGCTCAGAGGGAGAAAAGGCTGAAGAGGAGACAACCTGGGTTTCCTAGGTTGCTTCATGTCAACAGAAATCCATCTTCCAGTGTGAGAAAGGAAAACAGCCTATTGCTGAGATTAAGCATATGCTTCCAAGACCAATTATTTACATATTTTTGGCAGAAGGTAGAAAAAGTAACTCTGCTTGCCATCTTAGAAAAATCAGTGGATTTTAAAATAGAAAACCTGATGTCATATTATTCTTAAAGTACCTCTATCAACCCGTTCTCATCTCCTTTTTTTAAAAAATTGATTTTAGAGAGAGGAAGGGGTGACAGAGAGAAACATCGAGGTGAGAGCGATACATTGATGCCCCACCCCCTGCACACATCCCAGCCATTCTCTTTTCTTAAAAATTTACTACTGCCCTGGTTATCATTATTAGTTTCAAGAAGTTTGGCTCCAAGTTTTTATTAAGAATAATATTTTTTTAAAAAAACATCCTATAGGCAGTCATTACTACATATGATAACACGTATTCCACCCTATATAAATAAATGGTTATTATCCACATGTAATAACCAATGTGCTTATTAAGGGGAAAGGAAATAGGTCATATTTCCACATTGTGTTGGTATAAAGACTATAATATTTATTAAAATAATTTTCTGTGCTACAGTGAATAGCTAGTAATTGCCTTCTTAAATGTACTGTTAAAAGCTATCCATGTCGAAGTTTGAATGGAAAACATTTAGCAAAATACCGGTAGACATTCAGTTTGGTGGATTTCAATATCATTCTTAAAATAAATAGAGGATGTTTAACTTGGTTGCGTTTCAGCAGAAGGCTTCTGGGAGCAGGACCCTCACTGTAGGTCTCGTGCCAGTGGGGAAAGAGTAGGTCATGGAAGTGACCGCTCCAAATGCCAGCAAGGATCATCATGTCGGCCATCTGGACACGGTTCCAAGGTTCCAGAAAAAGGCCCAAGGTGCAGGGCGTGGCAGGAGCCATGAGAAAAGACAGCGGTCTGGAAGCAGAGGACTAGGAGGACAGCATTCTGGAATACTCTATTCGCCGTTCCACTTTGAACGTTGGTAAAATGTTGATATACTTGCAGATACTATTGATTGTCATGACATAGAAGAAGAAAAATCACTAGGATTTTGCTTTTGAAGAAAGAGCCCTGGTCTTGAAGTGCCAATGGTATTTTGTAACTTACTCTCCCATTATTCTTGAGAAATAATCTCCTAAGAATGGTGGGAGCAGAGAGATGAGGCATGGTGTATGCTGGACCAGGTCATCGCATGCATGCTGAATTCAAAAATGATTGAAAGGTAAATGCAAACGGGAGGAAAATGACCTCTGAGTACACCTTTTATTGGAAACTTCCCAACTGCTCAAGAACTCTCCTATTGTTAACTGGACTGGAAATGGGAAAGGGACATTGGTATTTCTTTTTCTCAGTGTTTGTTGGATTAATCAACTGCTTATTCCTGTCACTTTTGAAAAGTTCCAAGTTACCTTTTTTGGTTGTTCTAATGAATCCCTTACATCTGCTCCTGCATTTAAAAAAACCAGGTGCATTTGTTTATTTTTCGCAATCATGCCTCTGTTTAAAATTCTCTGTTAATGGAGAAGCACTAACAATTTCTCTCAAAATTGCAGACTTCTATATAATTAGGCGTTTACCTAGGCAACAGCTTGCTCTGTAAGATAAAACCGATTTGAAGACACAGTATATGAAAGATATTGTCCCTTTGAAGGTATTCAAACATTTCATTACAGCTGATTATTTCAAGTGTTTTCCTCTTCTAGATAAAAATTATATATACATATGTATATAATTTTGTTCTAGGAAGGAAAATCCTATTAGAAAATATTTACTCCTAGTCATATGTGTTGAAATTTTTGTAGAAAACATCAAATAGTAATGTTTCCTACCAATATCTGTCTTTACTAATAGCAAAATTTCGGCAAATTTTCCTAATTTCTGTTTGTTATATATGATTTTATTTAGGGAACACCTTGATCCTTAAAGTTGGTTGTTGAGTATGTAATTCTAGTTGGTGAAAATTTAGAAATAGGAAATGAGCAGTAAACCACGAGTTGGGTCTTTTTAGTAATGGCTTACATTTTGGCTAGTTATCAGAGAACATGTTGGATGTATGTTGTATGGTAATTATTGCATATTTGATATCCAAAGCAGTAACCAGACAATTTGGGGATGACCATATGATCATTTTTAGCCCATCTAATTCTGATGTAGGAAAGGAAGCCAGTTAAAAGAGCTATACATGCACATGGATATTTCTCTTAGCCAGCCACTATGCTCTGTGTTACATAATCGTGTTGCATGACCTATAGCAATTAGGGGTCACGTTATGTTCATGCTCTTCATAATTTTTTTCATAATTATATGCACCATTTCTTTAATAGTATCTTGTGTTGTGTAAATAAAACTACATTTCAGTATAAAAACTAATGTAATAGATTTGATTATAATGTAGGCAATTGTATACAAAAGTCAGGTACTTTACATTATATCCCGGAATTCTGACTTCACACAGGGAGTATCTTTTGGATTGGCCAATACAACCTTTCATGGGTCAGAATGATAATATTTTACCCTTTTATATGGCTAATAATTTTTAAATTAGGGGAAGCACAGGTATAATAGCTTCCTGTAAAGTTTCAAACAGGGTTGAATTTTCCAACCAGGACTTCGAATTTGTGTTTTATGGAGCTTAGAAATAAGTATGAAAGCAAAAGCAGTCATTGTTTGATATCCTAGGTTGAATCACTGTAACACTGCATTTTACTCGTGACTCTAGAAACCTCCATTATGTGCTGTATTTTCGTTTCTGTGTGTGGAATAACTGATACCTCTGGTTGGAGAAAGTGCTGTAGTTGTAACGTCTTTCTGTTTCTGCCACATATATGCACGGACCCAATAGCAATCAACTGATTGCTGACCTGGCTTCCCAAATATGGTAGGTGACCAGCCATGGCTCCTGGCTGCCACCACACAAGATGAAATCCTAGGTGAGTGCGCAGTTTAAGTTTTCTTTTCTGAGGAACTCAGGCTGGCATCCTTTCTGGGGGAAGAGGAGGGAAGTCTAGATTTAATTTTGATCATTAGAAGCTTTTTGTTTTGTTTGCATCTGAATGGTGCTTTCATTTACAAATTAGCAAAGGAAAGGTAGACTGTGTCTATCTGCTTTATTGGCTTGTGACCTGAAGCCATATTATAAAATCATTTAAGAAGTTACTGTGATTTTTTAAAAGTTTTTTTAATATGTCAAGATGAGAACCTTAAGGAAAAGATGCTTCTTATTCCTAATAATAGGACAAATACACAGAACAGTATTATTGGTCCTGACAACACAGTTTTAAGGACAATGCAGCGGGTATAAAGATTTTATTTTAGAGTTCAAAATTGGTTTTGATGAGTGAGTAGTATCAAAAATAAACACTGGTGTTTGAACTGTGGCATGGGGCTGGCACATAAAATTAGGACAGTCACATAAGTGATGCCTTCTTTAAATATTTGAGATCAATATAATGGTTAAGTCACCAGTCTAACAACTGAAGCCATTTATTTGCCTAAAACATGATAGTAATTAAGCATCTTAAACTGCACTTGTAATTTGGTCGTAATCTGAATGGTTCAACCCTCTAGGTAGTATAGATTTTCAGGCATATATTGAGTTTAGTTCTAATTTTTTTTAAAGAAGTGATTGTAAAGAGTTCTAGGTAAAACACATATTTCCCCTCAAAATCATTTAAAAACACTAACACGACAATATTATCTAGTTCATACCCAGAGAAGTGTTTCAGGTAAAACTCATCATTCCAGAAAACTACAGAATTGCGCTCAGGCTTCCATTGTTAAATTCCTAATGGTTTACACGTTTGCTTCCCCCACCCCCCACCCCCCCTTGATGTACTTAATGTGGAAACAGCCATTCTCCT
>PVJC01000644.1:0-83571 GCA_004026665.1 Murina feae | reverse complement strand
GTGTTGACAGTGTCTCCGAGTTCTTCTCCCACAGCTGTTTATTCTGATAGCATGGGGCGCGTTCATTTATATAATAATTTTTTTTTTTTAAGCAGCACGGGTTGAGTCAGAGCAGCCGTGCTCCTTTCAACTGTTGCATTTAAACCAATAAGGTTGGGACCAGAGAATAGCTGTGGTTGGCGTTGCAAAAACAACCCCCAAAAGCCCGCAGGCTGCACGGGCAGCCCCACGGGCTGCGCCCACCGCCGGGATGAGCTGCGGCTGCTCCTTTGTCTGCGGCGCTCAGACGCGCGCGGCGGCGGCGGCGGGGCGCGGGGCGCGCGGCGGTCTCTGAGCGGCGCCCGGAGCCCATGGCCCCGAGCTGGGGGCGAGCTGGGAACTCGGCGCTGCCACTTCCGACGCGCAGCCTTCCTGTCGCCCGCCGCTGCGGCGGGGCTCCCGCGGGCGCCCGCGCTTTCGCTCAGTCGCTCGGCAGCCCGCGCCGGCAGCAGCGGCCAGGCGGCGGTCCCCGCGGCCGGGCTCAGCCCCGCACACGCGCGCGGCTCGCAGAGGCGCCCGGCGGCCCCGACAGCGCCTAACCGTCCCGCGCCCGTCCCCGCGCCCGCGCCCGCGCCCGCGCCCGCGCCCGTCCCGGAGCGAGAGGATGGCCGGGGTGCAGGCTCGCTGAGCCGGGAGCGGCGGGGGAGCGGCGGGGGAGCGCGGCGAGCAGCGGGCGGACGCGGCGGATGGCAGCGCTGTGAGTACGAGCGGCCGCGGGCAAGACCGCAGGGGCGGACGGCAGCTGTCCGGGGGGCAGAGCGCGAGGTAGCGAGGGGCGCTTTGGGTCTTGTTTTGGTTTCTTTGAAAACGAAAGCGTGAGGGCAGGGGGAAGACGATGACACTTTGTACCTAGGGCTGTAGGAGCCGCAGGGTTCCATCACCCACGTCTAATCCTCAGCCCCCAAATTATCTGAGCTATTAGAACCGGTAACTGATAATTACAAAGGAATTGTTCACAGTTAACTTTTGTGGTGATCTACAGCAATAAGTAGAATGTCCTGCAGGGAGATTACTTCATATCTCTTTTCAGAATTGCTGCACAAACCTCAACTGTGATCGTGTGATATTGCATAAAGCAATCAGCCTATGTCAGTATCTACCTATATGTATATCCATTGCAACACGCAGATAACTTCTCCTACACTCCAGATTAACCTGAGAAAAGGAGGAAGAAATGAACATTTGGAAAGGACAACAAAAATAGATACCACTTTTTAAAGGGAGGAAATCCCTTTGCTTCAATAAACAAAATTTCCAAACATTATCTTAAACGGGCTCATCTTTAAAAGTGAAATAATAAACATTTGCCAAATTCATATTTTCACTTATTGACATTTTATATGACTTGAATGGACCTTGAAATTTAACCAGGCTTAAACTCTTGAACTACCATTTAAAATATTTGTCGTTCAGGATCAATATATGAATTGCCAATTACTCCTGGGCGTCTGTATCTTGGGAGGCGTTTTTGAACACATTTAACCAGAACATTTGCAAGAATTCAATACATTCAGAGCTGTTCTAGCCTTTAGACAACCGTTTTGTATATTTTATTTCTTAAAATGACAAGGGGTCCAAAGAGTCAGTAGTTAAGCCCATAGTGTAGTTTTATAGGTTTGGGTTTCTTATTATTTTTAAATGTGTCTTTCAGAGTAGGTTTTATTTTAGGCTTGTATGAGTGTTGTCACCCACCCTTTGGATTTGAGGATGCGCACACATGAATAGTCATGCTTTTTTTTTTTTTTTTTTTTGCATTATCAAATATTTGACTTTCTCGCTGCATGAGTTCTCCTAAGGCCCGAGTGTTCAGTGGTTGAACAGGCAGCCATGGCTCTTCAATCCTGAAAATTCTTTGTAGTGACAGACAGAGAAGCCTAATTGAGCCACTGTTCAGTCTGAGAGTGCCAAAGGCAAGTCAGCTGCTCTCTGGGTTTCCTAGACATGATAAATGATTTTCTCCAAAGAAAATTTCCATTGGGATCCAAAAATGTATTAGATAGGAGGACTTTGAAATGAGGAAAAACGCTTAGAGCGGGAATGAAGCCACTTCTTCCATTTAATCAGGTATCAAAAGTATCCGATATTTACAACACATGCTATTTTGAAAACAGTCCTTGAAAACTATAGGTAGAACCAGTGCCTCTTAAATACTTGTTTATGTGTCCAAGGGGACTGACTCTCATTTGTCAATTTCTTTAAATGAGATACTTCAAAAAGTAATACAGTATGTTACATTAAAAATCAGTGCTAGTATGAAAGCAGTCATTTCATGGAGTTTTTGATAAAGAAGGAAATAAGTGTTAACATTTCAAAGGTATCCATCCATTTCTGGGCAGAAGTTTATTTCAGTTTTTAGGTTAAGGTTTTAACCAGAGCATTGACACCATAGGTAGAAATATTGAATAAGGAGAGTTTTAGCAAGAATACATTCTGATTAAAAAGCAGATTTGTGCCCAAGGCACATTTTTTCACTATAAAATGCATTCTGATTAGAAAATTGCCATTGTCTTTCAAATTTGGGAGGACTCAGGTTGATCTGTGGTTGGGCAAAACTAGCTTGCCTGCCAACACTATTTATTTAGATAAGTTCAGTACTTTCACTTTGAAAATTTCTTTTTGGTTTAAAGAAAGTAAGTTTAAAATTATAGTCGTTTTGTAAAAATTGCTTCTAGCAAGCAGAAAAGCCTGTGGAAAACCCATAATTTTAGACAAGTGCCTACATTTTATTTGCTCTGTGCTGCTGAGATTTAGAATCCCTTTCCATTTACAGTTTACTTTTCACAGAACATTATTAACTTTTTGGCTTCATACATGATCTTCTGTCAGATGCTTTTGATTTGTAATTTAGCAAAGTATAATAAACAGTGCAAAAGTCATGAATTTTGCTCTGCATCCTGAGCTCTGTGGTAGGGAAAATGTGATAAAATGTGTACCTTAAGTCTTGTTTGATGATCCCTCAAAGCAAGTTTGCCTTCTGGAAATAATTTCTGGGGTTGAAGAGCATGGTATTAACAGATTTAATGTGGCTATTCAATGGATTGGCGAAGTACTATGTGAGGTTTAACAAAATGAGAGAGACAAATTGAACATCAACAAAAGTTCCATCTGTGAAGAATTATAAATTTAATTAGAAAAAAGGCAAACTTAAAAGACCTCATTAACTAATCAGAAGTCAGAGTTACTAGTTTGGGATTCTTGGATATAAATTCTAAGAAGTTCTGCTATCTTTTTTCTCTTTGTGTTTTCAGTAGCTGTATGCCACTCTGAGCATTCATTCTATAGGAAGAGTTTTAAAAAGCATTCAAGTGAAGTGACTTCATTGTAACATAAGATGACCATTTATAATGCTAAGGGAAATATTGTTGCACTCATAGGAGCATTTGAATTAAAAATACCAGATTAGGAGAAGGCAAGAAACATTAAGTTTATGGATGGGAAGCAGAAAATGTAAGCTTACAGATGTCCAACAGCATTTTTTTGAAAACCATGAAATAATTTTTTCTCTTTTGAATGGAAATACGCCTAATTATTTTTGAAACACATTAGGGTTTTAGACCTTGAAAATGCAGAAAGTTCCAGAAATCTTGTCATATATAAGAGAAAATCAATACCAATTAGAAATAGGTGTTCTTTTTAGATAAGTCATTATGAGAGCATGTTTCCTTCCTACACTGCAATCTTGTACTACACATAAAAAACTAAAAGCATGTGAAGTGTAGCATTTTGTAAACTGTAACTAATTTTGTTCACATCTGTGTCTAATTGTTGTCTGCATTCGCATTCTTGAGTGTAGATTTATTTTTCCTGGACCGCGATGTGGATTCAGCTGACCAGCCTAAGTGAGGATTAGTTGTTTTAAAGTTATTTTGATTAAAGAGTCATTTTTAAATACAGTAACACACAACACATGGTTTAAATAATCCTTGAGACACAAAAGAATATATCTGAAGTCTACTTAATGAAATGAAGATCGTGAATGTGGACTTTTAAAAAATTGTAGTGTATAAAAAGTACAGTAGAGACTGAGTCGAGTCAGCAGAAAGGAAAGATGTTGTTGTGAAAATACGTTTTTTTTTTTTTTTAGTGAGAAAACGTGTTAGAATAATTCTTATTTTGAACTCCAATGAACAGTTTGACTTTGAAATTTAAATATGACAGGTTAAACCTCAAATATAAATATAATCAAACTTTCGAAGTATATAATGGAACCAAAGTTACATTTCTAAGCTTATACAATCTAGCTAATGTTAAAATAGCAATGTATTTTAACACTTTTAACATTAAACAGAAAGTATGTTTTACATACTCTTTCACATAATTAAGCCAAGAGAGTTCTTAAAACTAAGTTAGTTCTCACCTATAATTTATTCCAGGTGTATAAAAGTGGAAAAAAAAAGGAGATTTATTCTTGAGGTATACTGCTGCAGTTTCTAAGGGGAAACATTCAACCTTGAGTAGAACATTAATTTTAACAAAAATTGCAGCAGCCTGTTATCACAAAATGACACATCCACAAGCACTCATGTTAAATTTTCATTTAATGCTCAGCCATCTCTTAAAAATTACTTTTCATCGAGCACATACTCTAGACGAGCACACCCAGAAGTCGCACGCAACAGCCACCAGCACGTGGAGACTAGCGATGCTTCACGCTGGCCAGAGAGGTGGTATTTCTTAATTTCATCAATCATAGTTTAAAAAGAGCAGGACTCAGTCGTAGATAGCTGGCCGCGTAACAACGTTAATGCCATGTGAGATGCTCCAGTTCTCAACTTGGTCCTCTGACCCTCATGAATGTCAGTGCAGGCTGAATGAAAATGCACATCAAAGGTTTGGAATTGGGAATCATTCTGAACGTCCTTGCAGAATAGAAGGCTCTTTACAGCTGAGGCATCAGGCCGGAGCTGCTCACCTGCTGGTCGTTGGCGTTGCCTCTGGCGGGTGGGCAGAGCTTGGCAGAGGCTGCTCTGCCTGTTAGGTTAGTTGTCCAGTGAAATCCCGAAATCCAGATTCTTCTGGAGACAACAGACAGCGACATGCTGGCTACCTGGGACACGAATTGATGGCTGTCTGATCCATCCCCTCTCGGTTTAAAAGATGGAAAGTCAGATCAAAGCGCACAGCCCTCCCTATGGGATCAGGCCTGAGGAGTTCGCGTGGCTGCCTTTTCAATCTGCGTGGGTGAATGAGCAGAGCGCTCCGAGATGGGACTCGGGGCGTGCAAACTTGCCTTTGCCACTTGTAATGAGTCCAGCAGGGCCTGGACGTTGCCCCAAAGCCCTTTCAGTGAATGTGAAATGACAAGCAGTCAATATAGCAAGAAAACTGGTGATAAGGATAAGAAACTGTCGGGAGTCAGAGGGGTGGGCGGGAACTCTGCTTCAGCTGGTGATAGCAGCAGATGAAAGATCCGAGATCTGAGGATGCGGGAGGCCGTGGGGCCTGTGCCGTGGAACTCACTCGTTTTGCTACTAGCGATTTTTTCCCCTCCCAGCACCTTTTCCAGGCTGCCGGGGCAAGGCTGCTTTGCATGTTGACTGGGGGAGGGGTAATCCCGTTTGCAGCTGTCATAGGCCGGTGATGAATCACTATCCAGTCATTTGGCCGCGGTCCCCCCTGACTAGGGGAGGAGGAGGGTAGACCTGCAGGAGGAAACAACAGTAGAGACCTCAACTTAAAGACAATATGCCTTTCACGGCTGCAGTATCCTCCTTTTTCTCTTTTGGTTAAAAGGGAGCATTGTGGTTCTCGGCCATGTGCTCTGTGTAATTAAGAGCTGACACCGAAGCAGAGTTAACAACAGCTTCTAATTTTTTACCCCTGATCACAGGTGCAAACACCTCAAACCAGTTCAGATGTTGCTGTTTCCTCAAGTTGCAGGTAAGGATATTGTTGATATTTGACATTTTGGGAGATTACCTCTCTGTGACCCATATCTATTTTTGTCTAGTATTTCTTAATTATTGCTATTAATAGCAACAGCCTCTGTTGGAAATTACTTAGCAGTGTGTGTGTGTGTGTGTGTAAAACATTTGGGGTATGTAGACAGGGAATAGGAGCCTGGGTTTGAAAATGATTATGGGCTCTGGTTTCTGGAGTTAGAGAAACTGTGAATGTAAAGGGAATTTAGAAAAGAGAAATTAGATTTTAAGTCATTTTTAGTTTGAATTCAGATGACTTGGGGAAATAAAAACTCACCCTAGAAGAAAAATGGTTCATCTTAAGCCATTTAAAATCAGTTTAAGTGCAACCTCCAAATTAAAATGACTAACTTTTAGTCTTAGCTTCATAGATAGGATATTAAATATGCCCCCCCCTTAAAAATACACATATGTTTAAAATAAAGTAAATGCGTCTTAGATTCTCAAAAACTTTAAAAACAAGATGGTATCTAGGGATGTTTTTAGTCACTTTAAATAAATCCTCTCTTCTTTATTGCAGTGTTAAATACACACGGATAGTTGTACACTCATGCACATGAGTAGTGGCTTTTGTACCTTTTGTAGAAAAAGTAACTGCTGAGTCTAAGGACTTTCAGGGGAGGTGGGACTGTTTTTATAGGATAAAAATGCACGCTTGGAGCACTGAAGTGGAATTGTTCTTTCCCTGAGTGACAGTTGAGGTATTCCAAGTGCTAATGCTCACAGCACTCCCTGTACGTGGGCCTTATCCCTTTTCAATTGGGCACGCTGTATGTAATCCACAAAGCAAACAGGAGAGCCGACATCATAATGTTTTAATGCTGCATTTGTTTCAAGGGAAACAGAGGGACAATTAAGCAGTTTGCCAGAGTAAACACATTCAGCAGAACTATCTCATTCTCTGTCATTAGACTATAGGTTCCGAGTGTTTTATTTGGTTTGGGGGACCCATTAAATTACAATTGGTTGGTAAATTATAAGGGAGTACTTAGTGCTAATTTATTAGATCAAACAGATTCCATAGAAGGGTGGTTTTTTCCTACTTGTTTACACATTTTTTCTTTTAGAAAAATGCCTTTTTTTAATGTAAAAGAAGCATGACTACATTATAAAAAAAAGATTAAGTTAGATGTAATTGTCTCTTTTGATCTGTGACTTGATGAGCTCTATAAGAGGGAGGAAAAAAGATTTTAAAAGCTCCCTGTGACTGCTTGGCTGGATAGGTAAGGCAAGTGGCTGACACCTTTCATTACCACATGTTATGAAAGGGTGACTGGAGGTAAAATGTAAGATGAACTATTTTGAGTCTAAGAAAAGAGATACAATGGGACTTTTGTGCGAATGTGTTTCAGAGGCGTCAAGTCGTTAGCGCATTAAATAGCGGCGTTATGAATTTGGTACATCTGTCACACGGAAGGCTTCTTGTCTCTAGGTCTATGGAAATGCAGGATCTAACCAGCCCGCATAGCCGTCTGAGTGGTAGTAGTGAATCCCCCAGTGGCCCCAAACTCGATAACTCTCATATAAATAGTAATTCCATGACTCCCAATGGCACCGAAGGTGAGTGTCTGCCTTCTCTGTGTTTACTTTACACCTTGCTTCTTCTTGACTATACTCTGTTGTTAGGTGGTTACGAGTTCAAATCCATGAAATTGCTGTTCTGCTTCTCCTTACGTAATTTGACTTATGAATCAATACTCACCATTAGGAGCTGCACGTCACTAGGTTATTCTAACAATACATAGCCTGGCTTTATTTTGCGTAGATACATATGTATGCATATTATACATATGGGGTGCGCATAACATTTTGAACCTTTTTGTTGTATCTCCTACTGACCATTTTCCACAACCAGTATAAATTTGCAGTGTTTTGGTTTATGCATAATGAAAATTTAGAATTTCCTTTGTTTTGCTTTCCCTTTTGTTACTAAATATAAACTATTTGTTGCATACATATGACATTGGACTGAATTGTTTCTAAATATCAGTACAAGAATTTGTGTGCCTAGTCTTCTTGGCACTTTGTACATTAAGTTATAAAGGAGTTAAAAAAAGAAATCTATTGTTTATAAATATTCAACCTCATTTGAATGATACACAAAATGTATTTGCTTCTTAAAGGTTAAATAGTATATTTAAAACATAGTACTATTACAATTATTTGTGTATGATTAATACATGAATATTTATATACATGTTATGTAAATAAAAATACCTACTTTAATCCACATATGCATAAGTCTAAACATGTAAATAAGACTATGTGTGTTGTAAGCTGTTTTACATACTTAGATACTGTGTATATTTTTAAAACTTTAGCATATGGAAGGATATATTACATGTTGTAATCCATTTGTTTCCACCTTAGCCTAATGAAAAATTACTTCTTCACAGATTATATTTTTGCTTATTTATTCCTTCCTAAACCTCTGGACCTTGATGAACTTGGAGCATAAATTTCACTAGAAGTTCAATAAATTATTCATGTTAGAATTTCATCCATAAACATCATTTTCCAATCATCGTTGTGATCTTTTATCACATTTCTTAAAAATAAACAAAACTAAATGCCATGAAATTGTTTGGTTCAGTATTCCCATATGTATTAGTGAAAGCTTTTGAAACTATTAATGTTATGAAATTTATGATAATAGAAAAAATATAAAATCAGCTGTTTTTCATATGAGACATCTTAATTTTTATACTGTGACTGTTTTTAAAGTGTAAATACAGGGGTGGGAAAACATAGATTTACAGTGGCTTGTATGAGAAATAAGAAACAATAATAAACTCCATTTCATGTACTCACAACAGTAAACCTACGTTTGCCCACCCTTGCATTTTCCATTTAAGTAAATACTTTCATTACCAGTATTCATGAAAGATGGTCACTGTCAAAAGTAGAAACTTCGCTGACCTAGCAAAAGTTAATCTCTGAATAAGGTGCCTTTTCATCTGAAACTCTTTTCTTCCCATTTCGATAGGTGATAACAAAGAATTTTAAGTTATTAGAAGGAAAACAATGCTAGGGTTTAAGTAGATTTTTAAAGCAAATAAAAAGCAAGCAGTCCTTTTTTTCTCTCGTTTGGAATTCAGATGCAGGTAGAAAGATGGCTAGGCCACAGTGTAGACTGGGGTGTGCTTAGTCACAAAGAGGTCCCTGGGCTAGAGGGCCCCACGCCAGTGTCCTTGAGCAGGTAGCCACTGACCTTGAGCAGGTAGCCACTGACAAGCGCCAGAGGGGGCCAAACATATAACAGTTGTTCTCATCACTGAAAAATTCAAATAAAATATTCATTTAAAGTAACTTAAACATATAGAAGATTAAGTATGTCAAATTATTTTGCTTAATAGACTATACCAATACATGTTGGTGGGATTAATTATGAAATAATGGTAGTTAATTTTCTTATAGATGAAGAAATGAAGTAAGGGGAAGAGGTTTCATTTTGTCATCATTCACAGGCATATTGTCTGGGACAAAATAAGCACCACACCATAATGCAACCAAGTGTGTAGGGGGACTTCCCCCGTGGGTGGTTCTGTGTGAATGCTGGGTGGTTTGCTTTTTAAGGACTTGTGGGGTGGTAATATGTTTCTGAGTATTTATACTTAATAGCTGATATCATGTTCAGATTCAGGAATTTTTTTTGCACAACTAAAATAAGTTCAAAATAATAAAATATGTTGGATAATCTGATGAGCCATTCAGTTTGGGGAATATTTAAAAATTACTCCTTAAAAATAATCTTAATTATCTTAAATATTGGAAATGAAATTTTTAGGCCAATTTCAGGTAAATGCACACTCATTTCACTCTCTTTTCAGGCATTCTTCAGGGGTGGACGTGGCAAGGGTTCTAGTAGTTAGAAAAGTCAGAAGATGTCAAGGGTTCCAGTCATTAAAAAGTGATGTTAGAAGACGTTCATATAAATCGTCTGAAAAATGAAATGGGATTTTAGTCAATCTACTTTATTTTAGTATGTAGTTTGAAAATGTGGACTCAAACTTTCTTCAGGGTCCCTGTTACATGCCTGTTTACTAGTAGATGTAAACAGTATTAGAAAGTTCTGGGTTATTATTCAGTTTGTGAATCAATTCATCATGCTACTTACATGTTCTATAATGCATTGGCTTCATTCCTCGCAGTCACCACTAGAGGAGTTAAGCTTAAATTAGTGAAGTCATAATGTCTGGCAGGCTTCCCTGGGGTATAATCATTATAGATTTTCCTGTTCCTTCTTTGAAAATCTTACTTATTTTGAAGCCAGCAGTGTTTACCAAGGAATCGGAAGAATGAAAAACAAGAAATTCATTAAAATTTCAAAGAGCGTTTTAAAATAATCCATCACCTCCCCTTAACTCCCTAACACATATTTCTTTCTAGCTTTCTAGGCCGTGATTTATATTTGAGCGACTTCACTGCAGCCTCACTGAAGCTGGTCTCCTTAATTAGGTCAACAAAACTTCCACACAGTTTACACAGTTGTTGGCTTTGCCCACGTTTATATTGATTGTCTTCTCTCACTCAGGGCCATTTTTTCTTCCTGCCACCACTTGTCCCTATAATGAGGCTAAGAAAACATGAAAATCTCCTGTATCAGAAACCATAACTTCATCTGAAGAACAAACAAGAAGGGAATGGAATGGCGAGGCAGAGAATATTAAGTTTCTTCTTGGGTCTGCTGCCAAATTATCATAAGACTCAATGTTTGTAGGTTCTGTACTCACAGGCTAGCGCCTATTTTCATGGTTCATCTAAGGGATAAAGTCAGAGAGACACTGAGCTGCAGCCTCAAATATTGTGCTTTTTCATTTCCTAGATGAAATGTTCCTTAGTTAGAAAAGTTGTTTGAATGTTTCATATTTCAAAACTTTCAACTATTCATACTTTTATGTTCCATTCCAACCTCTGTGAGTTGCTATTGTTGCAGTTAACTGTTGGTTTCACCCAGTTTATACATCTTTGAATTATAAAACATAAGTAGGCTACATAACATAGCCTCAGTGAATGCTTGACCTGCATTCAGAAAAGCACTGTTTGAAGTGTTGTTTCCAAGTGAATTAATAAATTGTTTAGTTACTATTAAACAATGGAAGCTTTCTGGGGGGAGACTAAGGGATGGTTTTGAAAACATCAACTGTGGCTTTTCTTTTACCTGTTTTTCCTCGTCTTCGGGGCAGTTCGTCTTCCAGGATAGGCTGGGATAGAAATTTGCTGTATTATTACAGTATAATTTTTAAGACCTAGGACTTGTAGTGGTGATGCTTTTTTAGGTAACGGGCTATTTGGAGGCTTTCCAGTGTGCAGGTATATGTTCACGCCTTGGTTTGGTGGAGGCTGTGTGCTGATGTTTGTGTTGTGTCGGTATGAGAAGTAGTTGGGAAATCTTCCTTCAGAAGGACTCAGGACTGGAGCAGTAAAAGGATTTTTATTTATGCACCTAATTAAGGCCTTGTTTGCAAAGCAGTGATTCTTTCCACCTTTGTTTTTCCTGGTTGTCTTAAGTCCCTGGGAGCCCACGATTGGTCAGTTCATATAGTACTGGTTTGAGTGTTTGTTTTTGGTTGTCTGGGGGGTGAGGAGTGTAGAAGGGCCAGAAAGAGGTGTCAGCCAGCAGAATTAAGAGCTCTAATTCTGAGTTTGCCTGTATTGATACGTAAGAAGAAGCTTAATTTTGTCTTAAGGCAGATGAATTTGTCTGTGAGTGACATAAGACCAGATGCCATTGGAATCTTCCCTACAAATAGAGCTTCAGGAATTCTGTAATTCAGATAGTCATTTCGAATGATGTATCAGATTTCCAAGATGATAAGAGATATGATCTTGAGTGAGGTGGCTAGATTTTCTGCATTTTAAGATGTATTTAATTGTATATTGCATATTTTAGGTCACAGGTTAATTCAGTTATACAAATTGGTATTACCAGAAGTTATTTTAAAGTTGTTTTATTATTTCTGCAAAGCTTAGAACACTAATAAATTATCTGACATTGTTTTTCTCACTGTAATATTAATTTAGTAAAATACAGTTTTGTCCAACTGGATGGAGTATTTCAACAAAATCTACGTATGAGAAATATGTAAACTGGTGTGAGTGCGCATAAAATTATGGCCTGAGGCTGCATTTGAAGGCTGTATTTATCTTTTTGTGGTCCAATAGTCTGTCGTCAATAGAAACATGGTATTCTAATTTTATTGTTGTTTATATTCTGCACACGATTGTGTTTCTAGAAGATTAAGGTTATTGTGAGTAAAGGAGTCTTCTAAGTGACATTTTTAGAATTTGCAGCCATAGAATTAGCCTCTTATAAGTTATTATTTAGCAAAAACCAGAAAAGGATGAACAAAATAATTTATGATTTTATGTTTGCCTATATAGTGTATGAGAATAATTATCACATGCCTATTGCTAATTAATAGTAATCATAGCTATTTTTATGAATAACTTATTGGCAGTCCATTATGCTGACCATTCCCCATGATTTATTCCATTAATCTTCAGAAAATTCCCTTTAGATGGCCAACAATTCAGGGGTCCTCAAACTTTTTAAACAGGGGGCCAGTTCACTGTCCCTCAGACCATTGGAGGACCGGACTATAGTTTAAAAAAAACTATGAACAAATTCCTAGCACATTGCACATACTTTATTTTAAGCAGGACAGGCAGTGGCGGCAAAAATACCTGGCGTGTGGCCCGCGGGCCGTAGTTTGAGGATGCCTGGCCAACGTTACAGTTAGGAGACTGAGTTTGAATCCCAGCGCCATTTACTGGCTGTGTGAGCTCAAGCAAGCTAGCGTCTGTGTGGTTCGCTTTCCTCATCTGTAAAATGGGATCATAGCGGAATTGCAGCAGGCTTGCTGTGAGGATAGGTAAACTTGTAGCACACCTGGAGCTTACTAAGTGCTCTTGTATTTAGTAGCTTCTAGGCCGTATGTAAATAGTCACCTCAGTAGGTACTACTTTACACACAAGAAACTGAGTCCTAGAAAGTGAAATGCCAATTTGGAAGACACATGGTTACAAGAGGTACCACTGGTGTCCGACCTCATATTAGAATCAAGTTCCGAGTCCAGAGCCTGGGTTTTCAGATCCCCATGTTATTCTTCAGGGAGCACGGGGTTCCTGTCAGCTGCCAGTGCCTTTCCTAATGCCTTCACACCCAACACCAGTGCTTCACTGCCACGTCGGTGTCTGCAGGACTGGAGAACTCCAATTCCTAGCAAATAGCGGAGCTGCAAAAGGACCAATGGCAGAGGCTCTGATGACAAAAGGACTTTAGAATAAGGTCAGCTCCCAGGGTCGTTGCACGCTGGTCTCTAGGTTCTTGCATGTGTGAGATTTCTTCTCAGGGTCACGCGTGCACAGCATAACACATCCATAGGGTAATGTCTGGGGGATTGTCTCTCAGTAATTTTCAAATTTTTAGACTTAATTATAATCCCACCCACCATCCGTCTATGTTAAGCCTCTCTGGGATTGAATGGAGATGGGGAGGGATCTCTGCTTTTCATTACAAGTCATTTTTATATGCACATTTGGATGGGAGCAGTATTACTGCGAAAGTTAAAATGCAGCTACAGTTCGACTACGGCTGAGAGAAATAGTTTCTACCTTACAAAATATTCTTAAGTAGGTGATGCGTTTGGTCACATGTATCTTGACTTTGAGAACCAAATGATCTGAAACAAGCACACGTCAAAAAAGAAGATTAAGTGGCATTTGTTGGAGGTTCCATAGGAACAGCAGTTGTCAGAGCCGAGTGTTGGGACCATGCCTGGTCTGTTCCAGGAACAGCAGATGTGCCTGGAGGAGAGAGTAGGCTGCGGCAGTGTGAGCGATAAAGCCAGAGGAGTAAAGGGGCGGCCTGCACAAGGCCTGGTAGGTTGGCATATGTCCTCTGCTGTGTAGCGCTAACTGTCTTCCATACAGGAATGGGAACTGCAGTGCTGATGGCCTGACACCAAGCTCAGAGTTTCTAGAGAGCCAGGCTTCTTGATAATGAGTGGCTCAGTGGGGACAGTTTTCACCTACTCCCAATACCCGACAGTTCAGAGAATCACAGTTCCATGGCCCGTCTCCCTGGGTGGGCCAGAACTTTGGTACAAGCAGCAATTCATTTCCCTCAGCACATCCTACCTCTGGGAGAAACTTCTGGTTCCCTCCAGAAAGAGGGGTGAACCTTTGCAGCGGTTGTCAACCTGTGGGTCGAGACCCCTTTGGGAGTTGAACAACCCTTTCATGGGGGTCGAACGACCCTTTCACAGGGCTCGCCTAAGACCATCCTGCATATCAGATATTTACATTATGATTCATAACAGTAGCAACATTACAGTTATGAAGCAGCAAGGAAAATAATTTTATGGTTGGGTCACAACATGAGGAACTGTATTTAAAGGGCCAGAAGGTTGAGAACTGCTTTAGTGAGTGCTGATATTTAGGCTAATTCTTATCCCTTCAATCATGGCTTTCTTGCTTTAAGTAATTCCTAATTTCTCACGATGGTCAAAGATGCCTTGGGGTAAGCAAAGTGGTGTGTGCGCGCGTGTGTGATTGTGTACGCGCGCGAGTGCATGCATGTTTTCTTTACTTGGAGTGACGTCTAAGAGTGATTCACTCTTCTCTCTTTGGCTTCAGACATACTATATAATAGAAATAACAGGTGCATAATAACAACTTTCTCATTTTCACTGTAGGTAGGAAAAGTTTTTTGTCACATAGCTGTCCTCAGTGACTGCTAGCCATTGCCTTCTCAAAATGTAAGTTTTGAGAAGCTAATGAAGGATTGACATTAAGTTTTAGGATCCCAAATTATATATAAGTAAAAGTTTATTATAATTATGTGCCTGGCAATTTGCTGGATTTGCAGAATTTTAGTTTTATTCCATTCTTCCAATGTCCTGTCACACCAACTCTACCAAACACATTCCAAGGAGGTATGTTTTATTACTCCCATCATACAAATTGGAAACATTTTTGTTTTTCCCTAAAATGGATCAAAATCCGAAACGCTTATCTGTTTTTCCATTGTCCCTATCACCGATAAGAGGAATTTAGCATGGAAAGAATGGTTTTTAGCAAGGGAAAAAACATGAACCGAATTGACTGAATTCTTACTGTTTATTGAGTGCAATATTTATGTGCTCTACATACCTTATTTTATCCTCAAAAGAAATTAGGGTAACTTTTGTGCACTTCATTTTAAAGCATTTAGATGATCAGTCTCTGTTTATACAGCTTATTATCTGAGCTGAGATGAGATTCAGAGGCACATGAGGCTGATTTCAAAGCCCACACTCTCTACACTCTAAAACTTGGCCTCCTCAGTCACCAAAAAGCTTGGCTCTTACTGAAGTACTTTATCTGCCTCAAAACATCCCTTTCCCTTACCTAAGAGTGTGGCCCAGTGAGGGAAACATCTATTTACATGTGTGTTTACATGTATGTGTGTATAGTCTCTAGGTCCTTAAAGGCGGGAACAGACCTCTTCACTGTTGTGTCCACACTATCTAGCAGAAGGCTTGGCAGTGATTGAGTAGTCAACAAATATTTGTTGAACGGATGCCCCTTATTACCAAGCATATACTACAGTTGAATAATTATAAGAGCAGAGATTCATTAATTTTACTTACAAAGTATTACCAGATTTAATGAGCATCTGAAGTCCATTTCCAAATACTTGAAAATGATCCGTTCACAGACCAATTCATATAGTAGCCATAGGCTGCCCATGTAGAGAGCATCAGCCATCAGCATTGTTACTGATTTGAATTTGGATTTATAGTAACTGACCTGCATTTGTCCTGCACTAATAACTGTCAAAGTTAATAGTATTTAGTAATGACGAAGCAACTTCCACATAAGCCCAAGAAACAATAGAATAACAGACAGATCAACAGCTAGTACACTTAGGTTTAGTCTTCATTCATAGTGGTAAGCAATGATCTTTGGCCCTAAATAATAAATTATATGTTATTTTTATGTATTAAATATATGTAAGAATATGTATCACACTATACTAGTATATTCATTATTGCATTGTGAATTCCTTTAAGAGGTATTCATTGAGTGATGGTGTCTAGAAATTTACCAAACACCCTCCTGACCAGGGGAGACTCATAGTCTCTCGTAACTTGCAGGCCTGTGATTGACAACTGTAACTGGGGCTACGCTCTGCAGCAGAGGAGGGGCACCTAAACAGGACTAAGGTGGTTGAGGGTGGAGGTTGGTTTCTACACACTGGTAACACTTTGAGCTTGAGGAGAGGTCGGAGAACAGTGGGCACCATGCCTGGAAGGAAGAGAGAGCAAGAATTATTCGGTTGTAGCAAAGACATCCCTAACCCCAGGGACACTGCGCACGTGTGTGTGAGATGAGGAACATGTGCAAAGTGGTAGGAGCCACCCTAACCGATAAAGGATCTTTGGTTGCAGTTCAGGAGTTGGGATTCAGTCCTATAGGAGCTGGGTGACTTGCAGGCTTGTAAAGAGGACAGTGATGTGGGTGTGTCTATGTTTCAATAATATACTTGGGTGGTATTTTGAAACTGTATTTAAGGGGTGGTAGGTGGTGAGAGATTCCAGATGAGAAGTAATAACGGCATTTTAATCTGAAATATATCACCATTTCTTCCAGCATAAACTTATACCTGATAATAGCCTTCAAAAAAGTAGGGATGACTAATATTTATAATTTAGGAAAGCAGGATAGTGAGAAGATGGATTTTTTTTTTTTTTTTTTTTTTTTGCTCAGACTAATCTGGGCTAGAAAGCCTCAATCCAACTGTTTACTGTCCATGCAACTGACATGTGGATTTCATGAGGACACAGAGGAGGGTGTTTCACTAATGGGTTAGTGTGATGCTGGGTGATTACATGCGTGCTCTGTGCCTCCGCTTCCTGGTCTTTGAAAGGAAGGAAATAATAGTCCCTACCTGCAGGGTTGTGAGGATGGGTACATGAGTTGGAAAAGCACTTATAACAGTGTGTGATTCGTAGGAAGTTCTTAAAATTCATTGGCTATTGATACCATCTTCATCTCTGATCTCTGAACCTCTGCTTTCTCCCTTGTAAAATTGGCGCTGCACCTTAATCACAGGGCGTTACAACAATCTATCTAAAATACTAAGCACAGGCATTAGCATCTCCTGCATGCTCAAAACATAGCGGCTATTAAGTAATAATAAATGTTATACTTTATAGAAACATATCCGCGAGGACTGGCTGTTGTAGTGTCTCCATGGGAGGAGAGGATATTTTCTCCTTTAGATCCTTTCCGTCACCTAAGGGCCTTCGCAGGTACTGAGGACTCCGGGTGTTCAGTAAGGACTAGCTTAGTCAGCACCCCGTGCAGGTGGGGTTTATGTCTGGGTGCTCCTGTGAGTTAGTAAAGGATGGAAAGAGATGGGAAAAAGGTATGGCATGAGATGTAAATTTGGTAGGTTGATTACATTTTAGGCCAGTAAACCATGTTTTCAGATTGATATGATTGAGGTTGTGATTTCACATCAGCACATCTGCTTCCAATCTTGGTCCGCTAGTTTATTTTACCATCTGCTAATTTGCAGCATCCACTGATATTCTTGGGATATTCTGGGACTTTGCCTTTGCTGTGCCTTTCACTGACTGTTCAGATCTCCATCTGAGGAATGATGAAGGACGATAAAACCCTAATCAGAAAACGTTTGACTTTCCAGTGGTTTCATAAAAGGTATGGCATTCAGAGAAATTTGAAAGTAACCATGTAACCTTCAGTTAGTTTTTAAAAAGACTTTAGGGTGCATGTTTCCTCATTTTCAAAATGTTACCATAGATATATCATCGAATTACCATGAGGAGCAAACCAGTTATCACTTAGAAAGTGCTTACACAATGCCTGGCACGTAGTAGGTGCTCAAAAAAACAGAAACTACTTTAGGAAGTCTTGCTCGTCCATGCTAAAATTCAACTTCACTATTGCCTAGGCCAGAAATGGAGAATGTCCTATTGCTACCTTAGTTCTTAAAATTGGAGCAATCTTTTCATTCTGCTGTGTTTTGCTCCCATTATTATAACAACCTAAAAATAGTTAGATTGCACTTTGGAATTTAAATGTGGGCATCTGTTAAAAGTCATTCAATGGCACATTTAAGATTGATGCATTTAATTATATATACATTTTACATAGAAGAAAAAAAGAACCATAAACAAATATGAACTCAGTTAATCATATGAAAGCTGAAGTGTTTAGGGGAAGTATATTATGTCTGTAACTCTTTATGAAATGCATGAAAAATATGATGGTTTTACAAGGAATAGGTTTTACAAGGAATAGATATAGAAAAGTAAATGGCAGGTTTATAGATGTTTACCACATAATTACTTTAACTTTTCTGTATTTAGGAAATTTTTTATAATAAAATACTGGTGAAAAATTGACCCTAAAATACTTAATATATTCTAGAAAGGAAGCATTTATTTAGTTTTTACTGTATGCAAAGAATCTACCAGGTTCTAGTAGATATGCAGAGAAGTATGTGACACTGTTCCTACACTGAGGAGCTCACAGTCTGGTTGGAAGAGGGAAAACTTTTTAAAAATTTGGCAAAAACTGAAAGGTCATGGTATGTCAATGAAATTATGAGATGAGGATTTTCAACCTGTAGCTTAGAGATCCCCAGGGGGTGTAGAGCAAGTACCGAAGACCAACAGATTCTTTTGTGCAAAACCTTTTTAAAATGAATAGGCCACATATCAATTAAACTTTTCTCACATATGGATGTTCTGTTATGTTTTTGAAAATAATGGATTTTCTTGTCTGGAAATTTGCAGTAGGCTTTTTGTCATTATGCAACTTTCTCAATCAGCAGATGAAAACTAGGCTCTCACTTGGTTCTGAAATATTTTGGTGTTAGAAGAGGGCTTCATTCTCGAGAAGGTTAGCAGCCACTGATCCGAACAAAAGTGCTCTCAGAGTTCAGGAAAAAAGAGCTCTTCAGCTCCATGAGGTCTGGCCAGGCTTCAAGAAGGAGATGGAATCTGAGCTGAGTGTTGGGAAATGGGTAGAATTTGAATAGGTTGAGAGGAGATGGAATGCATTCTAAATGAAGGAGCAGTGGGAACAAAGGTAGGATAGTTCTGGAGGCTGTGAGGAGACCAGTTATGGCTGAAGAAGGAATTGATAGAGATAAGGTTTGGAAGGACCAGCTGGAGCCAAACTGGGGAGGATCCTGAATAGGAGGCTAAGGAATTTGGACTTCATCCTGGAGCCAGTGGAGAAGCCACTGAATATTTTGAGCAAGGGGTTGATATGATGAAAGTGTTTTAGATATTAATCTGGCAGCAATTTCAAGGGTAGATTGGACGGCGGGGAGAGATGAGCAGCAGCCTGGAGCCTCATGTCACCTACCCAGGTTATGTGTTAGGAGCCTGAGCTACTGTGGCAAGAACGGCAAGTGGACTTGCAAGAGATATTTCAAAGGAACAGTCATCATTTACCACAAATCATTTCTTTTACAAAAGAAAAAAGTCACCTAGTCTAGACCTCTACAACTGGTCATTGCACAGTGCTACTCCAACACGCTGTACTTCTTGTGAGTAGCAAGTTTTGAAACTGACTAACATTTCTTGTTGACGATGTATACCCTTCAGTTCAAGTTCAGTCTGTGTGTGTTGATTTGGTTTTTATAAAGTTGTACCGGTTGTACTGTTTTAAAGAGCTAATATTTTCCTACCCTCTTTTAAGAAAAGGAGGAAGACTTGAACTTTATAATTTGGGAGAGATAACAATAACATACCAGACTATATATGGAGCCAATCTAAACAAACATGGATGCCTCATTTCCCAAAAGGGAACTGACCAAAGAGAAAACATTGTGTTTATGGGTATATAAACTTTTACATCCATATGAGTATTTTGTCACTCCAATTAGTACTTCTTAATCCCTTCACCTTTTTCACCCAGCTCCCCATCCTTCTGGAAACCATCAGTATGTTCTCTCTATTTATGAGTCTGTTTCTATTTTCTGTGTTTGCTTATTTTGTTCTTTAGATTCCACATATAAGTGAGAACATGTGTTATTTGTCTTTCTCTGTCCAACTTTGTCACTTAGCATAATATTCTCTAAGTCCATCTATGTTGTCAGAAATGGTAAGATTTTATTCTTTTTTTATGGCCAAGTAGTATTCAAATGTACCACAGCTTTTTTAAAATCCACTTATCTACTGAGGGGCAGTAGAGTTGCTTCCATACCTCCACTATTGTAAATAATGCTGCAGTGAACATAGGGGTGCATACAGTATATTCTTCCAAGTTACTGTTTTAAGTTTCTCAGGATATATACCCAGAAGTAGAAGCACTGGGTCAGAAGGAAGTTCCATTCTTACTTTTTCAAGGACCCACCATACTCTTTTCCATAGTGACTGCACCAATCTGCATTCCCACCAACAGTGCATGAGGATTCCATTTTCTCCACAACTTTGCCAACACTTACTGTTCGTTGATTTATTGATGATAACCAGTCTGACAGGTGGGAGATGCTATCTCATTGTGTTTTTAATTTGCATGTCTCTGATCATTATAGTGACATTGAGCATCTACAATTTTTGATTGCCCTACGCAGCGTACCCAGGGGTATGAAGTCAATTGTAAACTGTTTTTTAAAGTCAGTGGTACATTTCACCTTCATTGTTTCCCCCAATGAGTTACAACTATGTGTTAAACCTTGTGCTACATTCTGTAGGCATGTGAAAAGGTGATGTTCCTCCCATGAAGAAATTTATAATATGTGAAGATGGATAAAATTATGAATTGTAAAATAAGGTAGAACAGGATATATGTCCTAAAGGAGCTATATACTCAGATTTAGCAGCTCAAGGAAAAGGAAGTTAATCCCTGAGAAGTAGATCAGGCAGAACTTAACCTAGCAGGTGGGACTTTGGTTGAACCTTAAAGGACCTGTAGAATTTAGTCAAATGGAAATTTTATAGAACATTTAGTGCCAGAGAGAAAGGCACCAGCAATCCTGTGGATTTGGAGAAGTGTTAAACATCTTGGTAGGCCAATTCGCTTTATATGTTGACTCTATATACAGACATATGGTTCTGTAAAATGGGGATATAAAGCAAAAAAAAGTTGGTGTTAGAAGGCCTTAAAAACATGAAAATGGTAATATTTCAGAAGCAAATAGAGAGCCTATTGACAGCCTCCGAGCCAGGAGTGACTCACTCAAGTCCCGGCTATGGAAGAGAAGTGTCTCTGCTTAAAGCAGAGAGCGTAATGGCTGAAAGGTAAATTTGCCTGCTTTAAAAGAGAAGAGGTATAAGGTAATTAAGATAGTGGCTGTGAAGTTAGAAGGTTGTTGTGAAAGATTAGGGTAGTAGAAACTATAGACTTGGCAGTAGGGTATGAAGAAAGAGGAGCCATGTCAGGCCAGGGTGGCTCAGTTGGTTGAGTGCCATCCTGTGCAGTGAAAGGTTACTGGTTTGATTCCAAGTCAGGGCACTAACCCAGGTTGTGGGTTCAATCCCTATTCGAGCATGCAAAGAAGGCAACAAATCAATGTTTCTCTTGCACTCAGATGTTTCTCTCCCCTCCTTTCCTTCTCTCCTCTCTCTGCCTCCCTTCTTCCTTCACCCTTTCTCTCTGTAAGCATGTCCTCAGGTGAGGTTTAAAAAAAGAAAGGAAAAAAAATGAGGCGCCAAGATAACTCAAGAACGAAAAGAAAACTTTCAATCTAGGTGACATGGCCATTACAAAGGGATAAGATGACGGTTTATGTTGGGACAGGTTGAGTTTGACCCTGGTCCAGGCAAGGGCATCACATCACTGGGATGTGGGGATTGGTCCTCATGAAAAAAGTGTGCAATGTGGATAGAGATTTGGGAGTCAGCTACATGAAGGTGATTTGTTAAAATTTTGTAGCCAGGAAATAAATGATTGTGAGAGAAAATTCAAACATAAGAGGGAGTTGGCATTATAAAAGCATAGAGAAAGGAAGAAAATGCAGAGAAATAGACATATATATGGAAAAGAGAAATATTGCTGTGTCATATTGATCAACAGTGATAAAAGTGTCAGAGAAAGGCCCATTACAAGGAGAATTAAGGAAAATCAGGATTGAGAAAAGTTTGAATTGAAGAATTGGAAAAATCCTTTGATGAATAAACTGATAGCTATAAAGGGATGATGCAAAGGGTTAAAAAGTAAGTAGATAAGGATTTGAAACACATTTTTAGGGGACTTGATGATGAAAGAGAAGTGTCATGGTGGAGAGAAGATTTTTAAAAATTAGAGGAGACCTGTCTGTTTCTGTAAGTAGAAGGGAAGTAGCCTCTAAATATGGGATGATCAAGGATGTTGAGAGACCAAATAACAAAGTAATGAGTATTGTTGCAAAGAGGTGTGGAAGGGTCTAGGGTTTGATTCCCAGTCAAGAGCATATACCTCAGTTGTGGGTTTGAGCCACAGCCCCAGTCAGGGCAAGTGCAGGGGGCAACCAGTCAATGTGTCTCTCTCATGTCAATTCCTCTCTCTCTCTCTCTCTCTCTCTCTCTCTCTCTCTCTCTCTCTCTCAATACACACACACATACCTCTTCCCTCCCTTCTAATCTGTGTGAAAATCAATGGGGGGAAAATCCTTTGGTGAGGATTTAAAAAAAATTGGTGATGGCAAATAAGCTTTGGTTCAGGGACTTGAAAGTGGAAACTGTTCAGTGGAAACTGTTATTGAGGCACAAGAAATGGAGGAGGATTGTCAAGCAACAGGATGACTCAAAAGAATATGGAAGCATGGATTTTAATCCAGTTGGTCAGCGTACAAGTTATGCTCTCTTCTCCCAGGCTCAACCACTCAGAACAGCAGCAGAGGAGTGAGCAGCCAGAGGCTGCCAGTCCTGGGATGAGAGCTTGGCAACCAGTTGCTTGGAAAAGTGAGTCAACACAGGACCCTAGGGTGGAGCACTGGGTTCCAGGCTATGCTAGTGCAGCTGGTGGAAGAATAGATCAGGGTTTGGAAAGACAGGATGTTCTGATGAGAAAGTCTGACCAAAGTGAGCAAATGAAAAAGGTGAAAGGTGACATTTCTTGGTAGGAATACATTTCTAGACAGTAGTGTTAGTGAACTTTTAAATAACCAGAGTGGAATGAAGGTACATTTCCTTGAAACAGGAGAGATGAAGGGCTCATCTATACTAATAAAAGGGTAATATGCTAATTAGACCGGTTAGACGGGACACACTTCTGGGTGTCCTTCCGGACAAAGCCACAATGGCGGGGGCTGAAGCAGAGGAGGTTAGGGATGATCAGGCCAGCAGGGGAGAGCAGTTAGGGGCATCAGGAAGGCAGGCATAGTGGTTAGGGGCAATCACGTAGGTAGGCGGAATGGTTAGGGGCAATCAGGCAGGCAGGTGAGTGGATAGGAGCCATGGTCCTGGATTGCCAGAAGGATGTCCAACTGCCAGCAGTCCCGGATTGGAGAGGGTGCAGGCTGGGCTGAGGGACTCCCTTCTTATCCCCCCCCACCCCTGTGCATGAATTTCATGTACCAGGCCTCTAGTAAGCAATAGTAGAGGGATGGTGACCAGCGTTTTTTGACGTCCTTATGCATTACAGTGGGCAGCAAAATAGAGAGGAAGCCCAAGCATGTGCCCAAAAAGATAAACTATGCTGTTAGAGTTTGAAGAAAAGTTAAGAAAGGAGCTTAATACTGCTTGGGGAGGACCTACTGCTCACCTCGGCTGATGGGTTCCTGGGTGAATTCATAACAACGAGTCTGGCTCCTGATTTGGCAGGCAGAGCTGCCCTTGGGGGGTGAACTGGTTTAACTGTCCTCCTAATCCATGGTGAGAAATAATCACATGATTGATACTTGATCCTCTGACCTCCCTTCTAATCTGTGTGAAAATCAATGGGGAAAAATCCTTTGGTGAGGATTTAAAAAAAATTGGTGATGGCAAATAAGTTTTGGTTCAGGGACTTGAAAATGAAAACTGTTCAGTGGCAAGTGTTATCAAGGCACAAGAAATGGAGAAGGAAGATTGCCAAGCAACGGGATGACTCAAAAGAATATGGAAGCATGGATTTTAATCCAGTTGGTCTGACCAGCCTACCATCTTCCTGAAGATTATGCATATGACCACAACATTCAAAGTATAACCAGAAATTGCTTCTTGAGCAGAGGCTAGTGAGATGGGTTAGTTGATGATCTTTGCAGCTATTGTCACCTGCTCCAAAGGTCTG
Organism: Murina feae; assembly: GCA_004026665.1. Lineage (NCBI taxonomy): Eukaryota > Metazoa > Chordata > Mammalia > Chiroptera > Vespertilionidae > Murina > Murina feae. The sequence goes on along the minus strand of PVJC01000644.1, from coordinate 59,392 downwards.
ATCTCATTTAAGTTTATGGTAAAGGAAGGTAGTTATGTTTTTGTTGTTGTTAATTCTCACCCAAGGATATTTTTTCCATTAATTTTTAGAGAGGGTGAAAAGGAGGAGGAGAGACAGAGAAAAACATCAAATGTGTGAGAGAGAGAGAGACGTACATTGGTTGCCTCTCGCACACACCCTGACTGGGGCCAGGGATTGAGATTGCAAGCTAGATACGTGCCCTTGACTGGAATCAAACCTGAGATCCTGCAGTCTTTGGGCCGATGCTCTAACCACTGAGAAGAACTGGCTAGGGCAGATGTCTTTTTTTCATGGACCAGTTACAGTATACTTACCTTAAATAGTGCTGAAGAGAGAGGCCTACATTTTCTCCTGGAATACTTACAATTCCCTGCTAGCCTGTTTCTTCAGAAAGAATATGTACTGATTGTAATGCAAAGGTATAAGTTTTCTCAATCGTGATTTAGTCCTGCCTTCTTAAGTGACATCCAGATTACCTGGATTTGAATTCGCCTCTCCTGAGGCCATGGCCTCATGGTTGATGTTAGACAAGTCACTTGACCTTAGATTCTCCTAATTTGCTTTTTAAACGTAAGCTTACCTTTAATGTGAATATTATAATAGATTTTTGCTCCATAAGAAACACTTTGATTTCTCTAATTAAAGACACTATCATGATAGAGTGAGTGAAAGCAGGGCCTCTGGACCACGGACAGTGCTAAATGATTTATAAGCATTTATTGTTTTTATGAATGTATTTACTCACTTAGAAGGAAGTTCAGGCATGTAGAAGTTGAATAACTTTTCCAGGTTTACACTGTTAATAGCAAAGCTAGATTGAAATTCAGATGATAATTCCAAAGCTGATGCTTTAATGTCTTCATTTGGCATTTTTCTCCTGGGACTTACTCCCTCGGAGAAGGCATTCAGTGCAGCAGAAATAGAATACCTCTACTCCTAAAGACGGTGATAAATACAGATTCGGCTTCTGCTTCAGACCAGCTACTTTACATAGATTTTTACGGCTTATGCATGCCTGTAATGTCAGTATCATTAAAATTTTTTTATTCATGAGATAATTAAAGTTGAAGAGATCAAATAACTTTCATAAAGTCTTACAATAAAGTAACTGGATTCTCGGAGTCCAAAACCAAAGCTCAGCGTCATTGATATATAGATGGAAGTCTTGGTACCTTGGGGGGGTCCTGTTGCTCAATACAGCTCAGGCCTGGAGTGCATGGCCAAGCAAGGGAGGTGGTGGGGGGGGGGGGATCAGGGATATTAAATGAACAAAGGAGAATTCTGAAGCATCAAGTGGAAACTTGGGGTGGTAGAAAAAAATAGACTCTTGAGTGGGGGTAACAGAGATTTAAAAAAATACCCTTTTCTAGTAGACTAAAGGCATGCAATGAAGAAGAGAAAAGAGTCCTGTAGTTATTTAGAGAACAGATTGTGCGTGGATTTTCTCTCCTTTTCAGATAGGTGGCTTAGATGGGAAAATTGTTCACAGATGTGACAGCTCAACTTTCTAAGACCAAAAAAATTCAGCATGCAGTGTTTTCAAGTTGAAAGCCCTGGAGTGGTGCTCTGTCCACAGCGGTGGTGCAAGCTAGGGGGATGGGAATGTTTTGGTGGCCGGGATTACTCTCGTGTTTTTAACTTTCCGGTTGGTGGGTGCTTGGCAGCAACAAAGGCAGAAGTGGTCTCAGTTCCTTTGGCTTTTATGCAGAAACTATTTACCATCACAATCAATCACCAGTCTCTTTAGCATCAGGTCCCTGGTGATCAGGTGTCCTGTTACAGCACCTGATGGCATCACCGATATCCGAGTAGTTACCTTATGGACATCCTCTTCTCTTCAATAGTGAACCTTTTAACATTGGATTCATTAGGAAAAGGAGTCTTTACCCCGTAGTATACATAGAGGGGCATATTTTAACAATGGCAAAAGGCAATGGACTTGGGGGCCTAGGAGAAGAAGTATCCTCTTCCTTTTCTTCCTATTCTTTTGACCTGTTTTGAATGGATTTCGAGTATAACTGACCATGTCTCTTGGGAGAGAAAGCTGCATTTGATTAAGCCAACCGTATGGCGCAGAGCTGGGGTAGGTTTTAAGGGACAGGAGCAGAAGTTTTGGTGTAGTCCAGCTTTCCTAGAGTAATTTTATGGCTCCAGTTGACAGAACCATAGACCAGAGTTTTGGCAAAGACTTAGAAGTCATCTGGGCTAACATACTGCACCATGGACAGTTTATTCTTCACCATCTTTCCCAGGCAGCTCAGCATCTACCTGAGATCTGCTAGCCAGTACGCTGGCCAGAAGCATGAACGTGCTAGCACAGCGAGGACTGCCCTGGGGGCTCTGTGACTGGAGGAGTGTGCAGTTAGAGACTTTAGATCTCTTTGGAGTAAACAGAGTTGGTTATGATTATGGTTCATAAATTCAGTGGCATGGCATCTCAGTCATCTTGCTCTGTTATAGAGCAGCTCTAATTATTATTTTTTATGTTTGTATATCTGAAAATGTTTTTTTATCTTTATTGTTCATATTATTACAGTTGTTTCTCTTTTTTCCCCCCATAGTTCCTCTCCTCCCAGTTCTCACCCCATCCACTGCCCTTATCCCCCCCTCCACTGTCCTCATCCATAGGTGTACGATTTTTGTCCAGTCTCTTCTCACACCCTCAACACCCTTTCCCCCTGTGAATTGTCAGTCCACTCCCTTTCTATGCTCCTGATTCTATTCTATTCACCAGTTTATTCTGTTCATCAGACTTTTTTTATTCACTTGATTTTTAGGTTCACTTGTTGGTATATATGTATTTGTTGTTCATAATTTTTATCTTTGCTTTTTCTTCTTCTTCCTCTTCTCAAAGGATACCTTTCAGGATTTCATATAATACTGGTTGGGTGTGATGAACTCTTTTAGCTTTTTCTTCTCTGTGAAGCTCTTTGTCTGACCTTCAATTCTGAATGATAGCTTTGCTGGGTAAAGTAATCTTGGTTGTAGGTTCTTGCTATCCATCATTTTGAAGATTTCTTGCCACTCCCTTGTGGCCTGCAAAGTTTCTGTTGAGAAATAAGCTGGCAGTCGTATGGGTGCCCCCTTGTAGGTAACTAACTGCTTTTCTCTTGCTGCTCTTAAGATTCTTTCCTTGTCTTTCGCCCTTGGCATTTTAATTATGATGTGTCTTGGTGTGGTCCTCCTTGGATTCCTTTTGTTTGCGGTTCTCTGTGCTTCCTGGACTTGTAAGTCTATTTCTTTCACCAGGTAGGGGAAGTTTTCTGTCATTATTTCTTCAAATATGTTTTCTATATCTTGCTCTCTCTCTTCTTCTAGCACCCCTAAAATTCTGATGTTGGTATGCATGAAGTTGTCCCAGAGACTCCTTATACTATCTTCATATTTTTGGATTCTTTTTTCTTTTGGTTTTTCCAGCTGGGTGAGTTTTGCTTCTTTATATTTCATATCTTTGACTTGATTCTTGCGATCCTCTTGTCTGCTGTTGAATCTCTGTATATTATTCTTTATTTCAGTCATTGTATGCTTAATTTCTAGCTGGTCCTTTTTCATATCCTCGAAGGTCTCACTAAATTTATCGGCAGACTCTAGAATATTCTTCAAAAACCTTATGAGTCTGAGGAGTTGTAATCTGAATGGTCCCACTCTGACCACTGGGTACACAGTCTCTTGGAACTCCAAGGAGGTGCTATTTTAGCTTCTGCCTGAGGTTTCCCAGCCTTTTATATGCAAAAACCTCTGCACGCAGTTTGGGTGGGGAGGGGTCTCGGAGAGTTTACAGGGCAAAGCAACCAGCTATGGCTGATTCTCAGCCCTGCCCTAAGAGGCACCGGGTCTCAAGCCGCTCTGGAGTTCCTCCTGGTGCCAACAGTGCCAGACAGTCCAGCTCCTCCCTGTATGATTCTGAGTCCCCAGAAACTCGCCTGGAACTGGAGTTCAAAGCCGTCAGGAGCTTGTGCTTCCCTCTGGTACAAAATGCTGCCAGCCCTTTCCGCGAGCCCCTTCATGTGCGCCTCCGTACCTCTGCACTTATTTCTGCACCTCCTCTGCATCTGTCTCTTTCTAGTTGTAGAATTTCCACTCAGCCAGCCTTCCTGTAGGTCTGGGTGGTGTCCGCTTTTCCTTTTCATTGTGATTTTGTAATAGTTGTGCCCAGCAGCAATTCTGGTGTTCACCTATGTTGCTATCTTGGTTAAGTCCAAGCAGCTCTAATTATTATTGGGAAGTGCTACTTTTTGCCATTTCTTCAAGCCTTGGAACCAAAAATGTCCAAAATTAAATCCCATTTCTGTCCCCTTCTAACTTTGGGCAAATTCCCAACCTTCTGGTTTTAAGTTTTTGCATGTGAAAAAAGAAGACAATATCTAACGAGGGAGTTTGTGAGTTGTGCTCTGGGACATACTTGTAGAATCTGACACATAGTAGGCATTTTACATGACTGTACCCTGTGGGCCTAATTCTCATCTTTTGCTAGGCATGTGGTAAGTGATTCTGAGCTAGAATTACAGTGGTCACCTGTTCAGGACAGAGTAAAACAGCTCTTGCTTTAGATGTACATTGTAGGAGTTTATTACCTATAACTCATTGTATGAGCTCTTTTTGAGGAAGGTAAGATGGGATGTGGGCTACTGAGCAGGAAACTTAGGGACTGTGCACCAGCAGAGGCCCATCTGTTTTCCTGAATCTATGGCCACATGATGATTGAAAAGAGCAAGATCATTAGGTTTCTTGGAGGCGTGAAGAAAGAAGGGAAATATAGGCTTATGTCAGAATTTATTAGGATCAACTAAGACTTCTAACCCCCAACAAGTGGTAGAAAAGTGAAAACTTCAGTTACACTATTGTTTGGCCTGCATTAAAACAAGCAGTTGCAGTGATTCCTATTAGTCTCACTGGTTTTATTTTTCAACTTCGTTTAGAAACAGTCTAAATAATTAATTTTTTTGAAAGTGACTTTCTTCTGCAACTATTTATAATGCCTATTTTTAAACTAATCGGTATGCATTAGCAAAAATTTCAAAGGCCCTGGGGGTTAAGGGGTCAGGTGAATGAGTCCTTTGCCTGATATTTATAAGAGATTGACAATGTTGGGAGAAGGAAAAGCTACATTTTCTCCATCATCCCTTCCCAGAATGTGTTTACTTTGTAACAAAAGCCTCCCCTGATATTCTTGGTGGGACTTTGATTTTGGGAAGCACATTATTAATTTTTAGGTAGTTCCTAAATAATTATTGCACTCTTTCTGAAAACCTATTAATAGGGACAAATAACTTCCATAAAGTAGGCTAGGCAAATTCTGACATAGCATTTCACTAGGAAAGGTATTAATGCTATTTCCTTATTCTAAAATAACCTGTAAATAGGGAAATGGCTAATATTCTGCAGTGGTCTGGCCCATTTGTGTGATAGGGGTGCAATAATATCATCATTGTCTTAGTAGAGTGAGTTGCTTAGAGAACCTGTGACATAAATCAAAAGATTTTTATTTTACACCCCAAGGAATTTTACCAAAGGTCATATGTGTTTTCCACAAACTGACAGCTATTGGTATTCTTTTGACATGGAAACATTTCTGCTTCATTTACATTTAGTGTTTTTTTATATATTAAATGTACCTTAGATGCTGATGAATCGGCTGTGAGTTGTTGCTGGATGGTAATAACAATTCATTAAGTTGAGTGCTCTGTTTTCTAGCCCTGGTGGATAACTGAGAAAGTGTGTGTGTGTGTGCGTACTTGTGCACACAGAAACCTGTCCTTGAGCACCTTAAAACCCCGCTGCCAGTAGTTCCCACATCTTCAAGTCTCTTTATCCTATCATTTTAACTCCGTTTGGCCACATGGCTATAAACCCACTGTAATTTCACATTCACATTATGTCAATTTTGAGATAAGTTATTTATTAAGAAGCAGTTCAGTAAATATGGAAGAGACAAATGAATTTACTTTTAGTTTGAAGCATTGTTTACAGGATAACTTGTTGCAATAAAGTGTTTTCTTAGGGAGAAAATAATGTTTGAAAGTCTGGAGTTTTTTTAAAAGAAGATTCTAGTAGGCATATTAATCTGAATTATATTTAATATACAAAAAGACTGAATTTGAAAATAATTTTCTATGTAACTATTTTGAATGTTATATCTCTTCTGCAGTATCTTTACAAATAACTCTTAATTAGATCTATGACATATGTTATTTATTTTTGTAGTTAAAACAGAGCCAATGAGCAGCAGTGAAATAGTTTCAACAACAGCAGACGGGTCTTTAGACAATTTCTCAGGTTCAGGTAAGGAATAAGTATCAGATTCTTACGTTAATGCAAGACATTATTTTTCCTAGTTTATTTATATATACAAGTGTGTATATGCATGTGTGTATATGTATGGTAAGGTCTATATCTGTATGTATATCATATAAATAACACAACTTTTTTCAGAGTGACATATTTGCAGTTCTGATATTTTTTGTGTAGTATAATAAAGTGTTTGTGGGAAATGTTGGTATCCTACAAAGTAGATAAAATCAAATGGATTTTTTCTTTCTTCTGTAAATTATCTTTATTACATTTGTGGCTCCTTCCCTTTCTGTCTTATTTTGATGATTTTTCCAATCATGCAGATGTAAGTAGGTGAAAGTCAGCTTCTGATACTCCCTAAGCAGATTTATGAGCCTTCCTTCTAAGCAATTACATGTCAATTATAGACCTAAGTTAGACAGATTTGTAAAACAGCTTGAAAACCTCAAGTTAGTTTTTTTTAAATATATTTTTAATTGATTTTAGAGAGGAAGGGACAGGGATAGAGAGATAGAAACATCAATGATGAGAGAGAATCATTGATTGGCTGCCTCCTGCTCACCCTTGACTGGGAATTGAGCCCGCAACCCAAGCATGTGCCCTTGGCCAGAATTGAACCTAGGACCCTTCAGTCCCCAGGCTGATGCTCTATCCACTGAACCAAACCAACTGGGGCCTCAAGTTAGTTTTTAATCTCTCTCACATCTGTGTTAGTGAAATTGCTGATAAGGAAGTGATTGTGATAATAAAACAACTGTAAGGATGTGATGATAAATTTGCCAAATTGCCCAACTTGGACTATTTCAATGAAAAATTATTACTGTCAGAAGTAATTCTTAAATGTTTAACCATTTTCATATTGCCTGTTGTATTTATTAAACTTCTCACTAGTAAATGCTATACTTTCACAAATTTGTGATTGATTTAATCTAGCTCTCAGGATCATTTATTTAATACATACCACAATTCAAAGGAATTATATCTACTCTAATACAAGAGTAATATGCAAATTAACCATCACTCTGAGACACCTAAGCCATGTCCATCAGCCAGGCCATGCCCCCAGCCAATCAGAGCAGCTGTATGCAAATTAACCCAGCCAAGATGGAGGCTGGCAGCCATGGAGCTAGAGCAAATAGGAGGCTTCTGTTGCAACTGCCTGCCTAGGCTGGCTGGGCCTCTGCTCATGGCAACAGTGTTTCAATTATAGAAGCCACGGAGCTGAAGCAAACAGGAGGCTTCGTAACCTGCCTAGGCCTCTGCTCAAAGTAACAAAGTTTCAATTATAGAAGATAAATAAACCCCAGAAAACTGATTCCAGACAGCCTCGCTGGGACCATGGGAGCTGTGGGCAGCCTGAAAACGTCCCTCAGACTCTCACTCAGGCTGGCCAGGTACCCCAGTAGAAACCCGAACCCTGAAGGGACTGTGGGCAGCCTGAAAACGGCCCTCAACCCCTCATCCTGGCTGGCCAGGTACTCTAGTAGGGACCCGAACCCTAAAGGGACTGTGGGCAGCCTGAAAACATCCCTCACCCAGGCTGCCCAGGCACCCCAGTAGGGACCAGAAGCCTGAAGGGGCTTGGCCAGCCTGAAAATGACCATCAGCCCCTCACCCAGGCTGGCGAGGCATGCCAGCAGGTGGACATCCCTCAAGGGTCCCAGACAGTGAGAGGGCACAGGCTGGGCTGAGGGACCCCACCAAGTACACAAATTATTGTGTACTGGGTCCCTAGTATAGATATAAAATAAAACGCAAATGCATAACTTTTATACTAATGATACCAATACCCATTAGTTCTTCTGTAAAACATTCACTAGAATTTGGCTTATGCCAGGCAATGGGCTTTGTGCTATTATGGATTCAAAGATGTATGAGAATGGTCTCAGCTTGGGGCTTAAGGGGCTGAACTAATGACCAGGCCATCACATTAGTGTTCGATAGTGGCAGAGGGAAGCCTCAGACTCCAAAGAATACCCAGGAAGAGCCCAGCAGAGACTGGGTAGGGTAGGGTGGCCAGGGAAGGCTTCTTGGAGGAGGTGCTTGCACTCAGCCTTAAAAATAGAGTAGGAATATAGGGGGTCAGCCCTGCACCCATATTCTGTGAAGGAAGGAAACAGCCCCCACTCCCACTTTATATGAAGGAAAGGGTCACCTCAACCCCCACTCTAGGAAGGGAGAGGTCAGGGTGGAGGCATGGAGACTTTCTAAGCTGGTTAAAAAAAGAAAAGAAAAAAGAAAAAGAAAGGTAGGAACAAAGCACACGTGGACCTGGGGCATTCAGTGGGAGGAGACCAGGGTGCAGGGGCACGGGCTGTGGAGTGACTGCTAATAGTTCAGCACCCTTGGGTGTACTGTGTGAGCCAGCAGTGGGAGCATGCTGCAGAGGGCGCAGGGCTAGAGTCGTGCATGGTGTTTGTGTTTTGTCCTGAGTGAAGTGGGCGGCATCAGAGGAAGGGGCTGTCTGATCATGGTCACATATACAATCATGGCTGCAGCTGGATGGAGGGGAGTATGGTGAACTGAAGTGAGACTCTGGTTATATATATATATATATATATATATATGCATTTGCATTGATTTGGGCAAGAAATACTGAAGACCTGAGGTCAGGTGCTGGCAATGGGTATGCGAAAGTGATAGATTAAGATGTGTTATGAAATGGAATTTGTGGTCATTGTGACCAGTGATGCAGGATGGGTGAGGCGGAGGGAGAAGTTCAGAGTGAGGGATATAAGGAGAAGACTGAGAAAAAAAGAGTGGAGGCTTCAGTTTAGGGTGTGTGGATTGTGAGGTAACACCCACCTGAAGAAGTGGGAACGCAGTAAAGATCTGGAAAGGAAATTCTGAAAGTGTACAGAGAGTTTACAGGGTTGAACCCAGGAGAAGCCTATATATGAGATGGACAGGGGATTGAATGAAAACAGGTGACTGGAGAAGCAGGAAGAGTGTTGAACCTGAGCGAAGGTGGGGAAAACTCTCAGGAAAGCACTGTCTATAGGATAGATTCATGTACAGTGATTAAAAATAGTTTCTTAAAAAAACTTGATGAGAACTACATTAAGTAAAAAAGCAGGTTACAAGTAGTATAGTCTATATAGTCATAGTTTTATTTCTTTTTTAAACGGGCAATTGTGTGTGTATATATGCTCCTGTGTTTATGTATATAAAAATTAATGATGGTGCTCTCTGGATGGTGAAATAGAGGGATAGAATTTGAATTTTGTTATTTTTGTGTGTGTTTTTTCAAAAGTATATTTTAAATGTAAAGTACATTTAAAAAGTAATGATTTTAAAGTTGAAAATTACCTACTGTAAATGGATAAGTTTTTGAAAGTATGGGTAATAGTATTGCATCATTTTTCCTGTTGTTGATAATGGTATTATGGTAAAGGAATTCCTTGTTTTTAAGAAAGATACACTGAAGTGTTATTAAAAGCATAGCAGTTTGCAGCTCTAAAAATTTGAAATACACTATATATATATATATATATATATACACACACACACACACACACACATACACACCTAAAAGAGAATAGGAGATGAAGCTAATCTAATAAAATGTTAGCATTTGAGGAATTTGATTGAAGGGTATTGGAAGTTTTTTTTCCCTTTTCTTCCAACTTTTCTGCAAGTGTCAAATTATGTCAAATTGAAAAATGAGAAGCATCAGTGCAGTGAGTCTGTAGCAGTTTCCATGGATGGATGGACAGACTGCAGCTCCCCTTGTGCCCACGGCTCAGAGGCCCCATGTCTGTGTCTCCAACATAGTTCCTGACAGACTGTATGTGCTCATAAAGTATACTGAACGGATGGATGGTTTAAGGAATAAGAAGAGAAAGTGGACCCAGAAGAGAAAAATGTCTTTCAAATACACATGGTAAACGGAGAAGGAGAGAAGGTAGTCATTAGGAAGAGGGCTACAGGGTTGAGGATGGCATTGAGAAGTTCAGGGGGCATTTGCTGCCCCCAAAAAACTTTCTAGAGGCAGAGGAGGGTCAAGATATAGGCAAGACAGGGGACTAATTGGTGGTGGAAGGAAGTCCTTGGTGGGACCACAAAGGCTTAAATCCCAAACAGAAGTGAATCAGCCTAGAAAAGGAGTAACTATTCCACGGAAACATCAGGAAAGACAAATGGAGAGTAATGCAGGTGAGTTTGAAGTGGAGGAGGAGGCAATACATTGAGGCAACTCCTGCCTGATTTCTCTGCTCTAACTCTTCAATGGGTCCCATTCATCTCTAAAAGCCTAGTTCTTGCAATAGCCTACATCAGACCTTACTGCCTGCCTCCTTTGCTCTGTGCTATTCCTCCAACATGCCCGTGGGTATGGGAAGGTGACAGGTGTGTTTCCAATCAGGACCTTTACAGTGGCAGCCCTCCTGGCTGGACTGCCACCTTTAAGTCTGGGCTCGGATCTCACCTTCTGAATGAGCCCAACCTGACCACCCTAGTTCATGTTGGAAAACTCTCACTACAGACTTGCAATCTAACACGCTGAGCCTCCTCCACCACACCTCCCGCCCCCCCCCCATTCATTACACTTATACTGTTTTGCCAACTGTATCGTTTATGTATTAGGTTTATGTTGGTCTCTCCCCCAACAAAATGTAAGCTTGTGGGAGCAGGGACTTAGTTGTGTTTCATTCGTTTGTGCCCCCAATACCTGAATAGTACCTGGCACTCAGATATTTGCTAGGTGAAATAATGAATATATGAATGAATGAAGGCTCCTACTTTTTCCTCTGACTCAAAATGAGAGTTGTAATAGGCTTGTGAGATTGATGAGGTGGAGATGATTGAAATAAATGCTGTGAGGCTGGAGAAGCACAGGCCGCTTGGGGACATAGAGGAGGATTGACAGTAGAGTCAAAGATCCAAATAAAGATGGAACTAATGAGCGGACCCTTCCTGGCAGAGCGGTTTTTCTTTATAAGGCTTAGCTGCCCCCAAAAAGACATTTGTCTTGCTCCAAATTTGAAGATTTTCCAGGTAGGGCATGAAGAGAAGAGGAATAAAATGGCCAGTAGAAGAATGGTTTAAAGTACTAGTTATTATTTTGCCCTGACTGATGTGGCTCAGTTTGTTAACTATTGTTCTATGCACCGAGAGGTCACCAGTTCCGAGTCAGGGCACAATCCCTGGTTGGGGTATGTGCTGGGGGCAACAGATCAATGTTTCTTTCTCTCCTCCCTTCTTCTCTTCCTTAAAAAAAATCAGTAAAAACATATATTTTAAAAATAATAATTATTTATGAATCCAAGAGAGGTAGAAAGAATGAAAAGGTAGGGACAAGAAGTTGCAAGAAGGTTAAGGATGTCAGGGGTCCTGCATCTCTCTCTCTCTCTCTCTCTTTTTTTTTTTTTACATTTAATTTATTTTATTAAAATAATTGAGGAACCATTCAATAACTGTATTTTGTCAGGCGCAATAAAAACAAAATTAAAACCCAAATCATCAAGAAAACCTGTATTCCTGGCTTCCTTGCATACACATGACATGACTGTTGAGAGACAAGGCTGGCCAATGGCCCCACCCCATAGGGGCAGCTCCTGGAAGACAAAATTCGGCATGATGGAAGACTGCTCCCTGAGAGAGCGGAGACTGGGAAGGGGTAGGCCGGGCACCTCTTCTGGAAAACCATCCCAATGCATTGGAGACCTCCATGAAAAAGGAAGGGTCCCCGGACAAGTCCCACAGTACCAAAGCAGACTCCTTTAGGCGGCCATGGTCTCGACAGTCCTGGGCTGTTTGGTGCATTATGTGCAAAACGACCTGTTTGGCGCCACACCACTCACCACTCTCTGAAGAAAGTCCTTCCTGTGACAAGCATTCCTCATAGGAGCCGATACTCAAAATCCACATGTCCCCCTGGATGGCTGGTTTGCCTACCTTCATTTTCCCTCCAAGTGCTTTTTCTTGCCCTAAAAGTACTTGTCTAGCCGATGGCCAGGGTCCCAGATCATACATTGCCATCAGCAGCCACTGGTGAATCTGGAGGAGGTTCGGCTTATGAACATGCAGGATGCAGGTAGGGAGCAGGAGAAACCAGCATTGTAGATGGCTTCCTTCTCCCAGGGATCCTGCATCTCTTGATGAGGTTGGAGAACAGGTACCATGGGAACAAAGTAATGAAAATTCTGGAAAGAGAGGGTGTTCCTTCCTTAATCTCAAAACCAGTGAGGGTTCTACCACATGCTTCTGCAGTTGGTTCTCTGTGCTTCCCTTCCTGAGCCTTTGTCACTACTTTTAAAATTAGTTTTCATTGTCTTTCCTCCTCCTAAACTATAGCCCTGTGGGAACAGGGGTTCTGTTTGTCCTTTTCATACTTACAGTCCCAGAGGCCAGCATGGAGTCAAGCACATGTGCAATGATCAGTAAATGTTCAAGTAAACACCTGATTGGGTCTTGGCTGTTGTGGAATGAAGAAAAAGGTCCAGGATGTGGTACTGTGCTTGATGGTTGACATAGAAGGCTAGAGTTGAGGGTTAGAGGATGAGGAAAGGGTTGGATGCATAACCCAAGATAATGTTGGGACTTGTTGGGACACAATCAAAATACTACATTTTTGATAAATGCAAGGCAGTGTGTAGGAGATGGGAATGTTGTCACAAATCTCAGAGAAGGGAGGGTTTTATGGGTGAGCAGAAAAGCAATGGTTTGGAAGCAGCAGCAGTGGGGATACATTATCAGGCCTTTGTGGTACCTGGAATCTGAGAGAATGAGCAGCCTCTGCTTGGAAAAGATGTGAAGGAAAAGCATGGGCTTTACTGAAGGCGGAGGGAGAGTTTGACAAGAAGACTGAAGAAGCTTGTTTTCCATAGATTGATTCTCTGGTAGGCACAGAGGGAAGAATCAGGTGAGCAAGGGGATCGGATCAAGGCATAGGAAGCGTGGAGCACCGTGGGGATGGTCATTCTTTTCACATCATTTTCCCCTCCCTCCCTCTCTCCCTCCCTTCCTTCCTTCCTCTTTTTTCTTCTCTTATCTTCCCTCTCCCCTCTCTTTCTTCTTTCCTTCCTTCCTTGACTAAAGATGCAAAATTCATGGCATGCTGGAGTGGTTGTGAGTGGGACTTAGGGTTTATAAGAAAAAGGAGAGGCTGTTGAAAGCATTCTCTAAGCATTTAACACCAAGATGGCCCTTGCCTCTGCGATCACCACTCTTCATTTCCTTCTTCATGACGGCTTAAAAATGTACATCCTGACTCTGGTGGGTGTCTTGAGGAAAACACTGGGATAAAGAAGAAGTAGAGCCATTCTGAGATTGGTAATAGCTTTCTCTACGTCTGACCTTCAAGAAGCCCTAGCATCTTAAAGCATTAAAGAGGCAGGAGGCTCACTTTTCTGATTTCCAGAAAAATCACCCGATATCCTGGTGTGAGGAACTGGGGGAGAAGGATTGGTTATCCAAGGCATATGGCTGAATTAAAAATTGCAAGGTTGTTTATTAAGTTTTAAAAATATTAATGTTCTGGTCATTTACAAATGAAAAGCAGTATTTTAATGATTTAAATGTTAAGAACAATTGGGGTTGAAAATAATGTGTTTTTAAGGGATTGCAAAATGTCTTGCCTGCTGTTTCTGCCATTTCCACAAAGCCTAAATGTGTTATTAATTTGTTAAAGAGAATGCCAGCCAATGATATTACTCATACAAAGTTGACTTCTGGTGGTATTGGAACCTGGAAATAGAAACAGAAATGCTTCTAGAGGGGGAAAAAGTCACCGTGTGTGGCAAATATGTTTTTATTTTAATTTTTAAAAAATGTTTGTTAAAAGATATAACTTTTGGGGTCTGATTCCTTCATTCATTAATTAGTATTGAGCATCTACTATATGCTAGGTAATGTTCTAGATAGTGGAATAGAGCAGTGAAAAAGTAGACAAGGTCCTTGCCCTCAGGACCCTGTTCTCCCTTCCATTATTGTGGGAGAGACAGACAGTGAATAGGAAAGTGATCGTGTAGGAACATAATGAAAAGTGCTATAAAGAAAACAATAGCAGATCAAAGAATACAGTGAAGAACAGATGGAGGTTTCATAGGTAAGGCCAGTCTAGGGAGAGGGCATCTGAGCAGAGATCTCAGTGATGTGAAGGAATAAGTTTGGGTCAATCTAAATGTAATAGGAGGGTAACAGGGCTGGGAGATGGAGAGGTGGGCATTGTGGTTATCACATGATCTAATTTATGTTTTTAAGAGATCACTGTTTATTATATGGAAAATGCTCTATGGGACAAGAATGGGCAGAGGGTAATGGAAGCAGCGATGTTAGCCTTTCCCTGGTCAGAAGAAAGGGGCCACATCCTTCTTAGAAGAGCCACCAATTCAGGATTAAATATGGCAGGATTCTGTTAGGGAAGAGGAGTGGAGGAGAGAGGAAGGGAGGGGAGGCAGGGGGAGTGTCCATGTTCTGCCTGTCATTCTCTGGTGGCTACAGTGTTGGTGATCTGGACCGTGGTAGTCAACAGGAAGAGGGAAGTGGCCAGATTTAGAAGGTATTTTGAAGGCAGAGCTGACTTAACTTGTAAAAAAAAAAAAAAAAAAAAAAAAAAGGTATGGGGGAAAGAGAAGAATCAAAACATACTTTTAGGCTTTGAATGTGATTGTCAAGCTGAGTAATGAGATGGGAACTGTGAACTGAGAACTTGCTAATTTTAGAATTTCTATTGACCTTTTCAGTGGATTCTCAAACTTATGAATATTATTTATCTTGGGTTCTCCTCTCTCTTCCTACAGTAAGATTTGGGGCACTTCCTCAATTTATACATTGGAAGTAGGAAAAAGAATGGAAAGTAATAGGAAACAACTGTGCTAAACTAGAGAGGTAATTAGTTGTCCATAATTCCCAAGGCTCTAGGATGTGGAGCTTGGAGTTTGCTGATGGAAAGATAACCATTGCAGTTATCTTGATAGATGAGCTGTGAACATTCTTTTTTGCTTTAGGTTATTCTAGTTCCATAAAATTAAAATTCATCTGCATTCCTAGGTCACCGTTTTAAAGGGTGTTTTAAGCAATTAAGGAGATAAGTTACTTGAAGCTTATGATGGAAAATGCTTGACTTCAGACCACACAGAGATGGTAGGGATTTGGATTTCAAGAAAGCCCAAAAGATACAGCATTAAATAAATATTCAATAATTTTCGGTCCATGTTGTGAGGGAAGTAGCAGCAAGACACTTGGGCAGCATTGCGGGTTCTTATTCACATTTACTGCACAAGAATACTATTTAGTCCAGTTTCTATTGCCAAAGAGACGAGTTAAGTTTATTGTGCATGCTTATAAATAACTTTTAAAAATTTAACCATTTTCCAAGTCATTATGGTTTTTAAAATATCTACTTTGCTCATGACCTAAATCTCACAATCTGAGTGAACATATATTATTTTTTTTAATATATTTTTATTGATTGCAGAAAGAGGAAGGAAGAGGGAGAGAGAGACAGAAACATCCATGATGAGGGAGAATCATCGATCAGCTGCCTCCTATACACCCCACACTAGGATTAAGCCCACAACCCGTGCATGTGCCCTGACCTGGTTCATAGGTCAAGGCTCAACCACTGAGCCATGCCAGGTGGACCAAATATTGTTTATTGTTATTTACCACATGCCAGGCCCCATCAGGTGCTGAGACAGAGTAAGTGATCCTTGGTCCCAGAAACTAATGGTTAGCAGAGAAACCCAACATCTATAGGCTATATATGTTGACTGTGAGGCAATGTGTTGAATGCTGCATTGCCATCGTTTACAGCATTTTAAGAAAGTAAAGAGAAGGCAGCCATTATCCTAAAGAGACAATGATGTTTTAGTCCCAACAGAGTGGTGAGTGTTAGTCAGGAGAGGAGAGAAGAGCATTGTGAGGCAGAGGGTCTGGTATAAAGAACAACTGAGAGGACATGAAAATGCAGGGCACCGATAGGGCATCCTCGTATCCAGAGAGGCTATGGAACGCTAAACCAGGGCAGGGTGGAAGCTTGCAGCTCTTCGTGTACTCTGCCAAGGATTTGGAATTTTTCCTAGGGATAATGTGAGCTCATGGAGAGATGGCAGGCTGGAGAATGATCATGAAGAAGTTTCCATTGAAGAAAGATCACTGTAGTGACAGTAGTGGGAGTCAAGCAGTGATGGGTGGGGCCCAGGGACAGAAGCTAGGGGGCAGTTGCAGTTGTCCAGGTGAGACACACTGACGACCTGAATTGGAAGGGAAGGGAGGGAAAGGATGGAGGATGCAGTAAGTGCAACAGGCAGTTTCTGGATTTGGGATGGGTGACTGGAGAGTCATGAAATAGAAGGGGGGAAATTAGATGATTTCGAGGTTTCTAGTCTCTATGTAGGCTGTTGAGAGATAGTATGTTTTGAGTCAGGCTGGCGGAAATACTTTCTCATTTAGTCACTTGGATGTGTTACTTCATTTCTATCCCCGGATGTAAATGGGGGGAAAGAATCCTGCTTTTAAGCATTTTGCTGAACAGAAGGTGATGCTGTCTGTGGAATGGAATTAAAAACACAAAAGGAATGGCAAATTTTGGACAAAGATAGTGGTTATCTGGGTGTCTGAGAAAGTAAACATTACAAAAACACTGTATTATGCACTTTATGTTGATTATTTCATTTAGTCCTCACAACACTCCTACTGGTAGTATTATTGCCATCATTTTACGTGAGAACATATCAAGGCTGAGAGGGATCAAATCACTTGACTAAGACCACATAGAAGAGTCGGAACTTAAATTGGAGCTGAAATTAAATTCTGATGCCAGAATATGTGTTTAATTACCACACACTGCAGCCTCTCAAATCCCTTTTCTCATGTGTACACACAGACTATGTGTTTAATTCAGAGCCTCATGGAACTTCTCACACCCTGTGTAACAACCCTGATATCTTCTATTTTATTATTCTGTTTGAAATAAAGCATTGCTGGGTGTAACCTATAAAGCTTAGTTTATGATCTTTTTATGGGTCCTGACTCACAATTTGAAAAACACAGGGATAGAGCTAGGAACGAATAAAAGGGTTTCTGTGGTTTCCATAGTCAGATGGCATTTGTGTAGTTTTTTTGGTCATAGTCTTATTTTTAAAAATTTATCTTTACCTGTGATTGTGCAGGGCCTCTGTGGGATAAATCTACTTTGTCCTTGGCTTCTATTCAGGCTTAGAAAACAGCAGTAGAAAAGGTTGCAGTCACAGGTGACCTTGGCAAACGGTAGTCCTTGTGGTCCTGGTGTTCTCTCGCGAATCCCTCCCTTCTCTAAACTGCAATATTGAACTAACCCTCCCAAGGCTATTTGTGTGCCCCCTCCCTGCATGTGACAGGCAGAACTTGTCTTTGCACGCGTCGCACCTAGTAGATGCCTGGAACAAAGTAGTGGCTCCACATGTGCCTGAGAACAGAGGGACATCAGTGGGTCAGCCAGCCATTTCTTCAGTGTGGACCCAGGCTTGGCCACAGTGACGGCCACGGTGAAGCCTGGCAGCTAGAAGGAGGGGTGCCAGTCCAGGTCTATTTTGTTGTCACTGGGTTGGGCCTACTGGCTTTCCAAGGAAAGGGGTCATCATAGATTTTGAGATTCTAGTTCAGTGCCACCACTGTTCTCCCAAACATGAGCTAGAAAATTACATTTGAGAGGCATAAAAATGTACTGATGTGACATCATGAACAATAGATAAAACTTGAGAAGGGTTTTAATGAAGACTACAGTTAACAAATAATAGAACCTCTGAAGAGGGGTATTACTAGTGAAGAAGAAAATAAAGGTATTACATCTGGTGATAATTTACCCAAAGAATCAAAGAATATACATCTTAGCCAGGCAGAGACTAGAGAGAGTTTGAGGGAAACTATATATACACATTACATTATATATATTATATACATACATATATAATATGTATTATATATTTCTGTATGTAATTAAAATGTATATAGATATCTAT
Source organism: Murina feae (assembly GCA_004026665.1). Taxonomy (NCBI): domain Eukaryota; kingdom Metazoa; phylum Chordata; class Mammalia; order Chiroptera; family Vespertilionidae; genus Murina; species Murina feae. The sequence goes on along the minus strand of PVJC01000644.1, from coordinate 41,138 downwards.
GTACATAGACAGATAAACACCCCTATGTATAGCGAAAGAAGCTGAAAACTAACATTTTAAGGCCTACTGTTAGCACAAACGGATTTGTGTTTCTTTTGTTGAGAAGGAACATAAGAGAATATTTAGTAGAAGAATTTAGTACATTTCTGAGACATAAAGAACTAAATGTATGTGATTTTTGGAAATAAAATTCTGTTTGAATGCTCTGTGTGGGAAAAAAAAACAAAACCCACACACACAGCTTTTTACTTGGACACTGAAGTTGAGCACCTATAACTGAAGGCGAAGGAACACCCACCGCAGCCAAGAAAAAACAGGCTCAGCTTGCAACTTGAGAAATTTAAGATAGTTATAGGAATGCATTTTCACTAAGAAATATTGCTAAATCAGTGCAGGCGAATGAGGCCCTGTCCTAGTTCTGCTCACTGGAGAGAAGATTAGACGTGTTTCTTGGTAATCCAGTCCCAGGTGTGTGTTCCCGTCTAGCAGAAACAATAGGCCAGGTGACCTTCTGGGTCCTGCCCAGCCATCCCACTTCACATCTCCCCTTTCAGCATCGTTCCAAACAGTAGCCAGGACTCCTTGTCCTCTTCAAGTTCTGCCACCAAAACACCCACCACAGCATGCTGGCAGGTATTTCAGAAGATTGTGACTCGGTTTTCTAAGAGTTTATTTAAGCTTAAAACCACTTAATCAGTTCCTATAGGTTTCCTAATATGGTTTTACCTTCTATTAGGTTGGCTCTATTTCTACAGGTTAGAAAGGTCTCTACGGTCAGCCTACAGTTCAAACAATATTCCTGCTTGATACGTATTTTGTAATTTTGCTTTGATCGTTGTGCATTTCTTAATTTTTTCAGCAATTGGGAGCAGCAGCTTCAGCCCAAGACCAGCTCACCAGTTCTCCCCACCACAGATCTATCCTTCCAAGTAAGATGTATTTTCTCTCCATAAGTAGCTTTTTCTGAGTAGTCTTTTACCTTATTTCCAGTCATGTCCTGTGCCCACGTGACATCTTAATTTAAACTCAAGTGCATTTCAAAGAGACTTGAATGTATTTATGCAAAATTGTTTGGGGCCTCACTTGGTGGAAACGGAGGTCTCTCAGCACTTTGTATCTTACATTTGAACTTGTACTTGCAGAGATAGTCTAACTGAAATTTGTGAAATGCTTGTGAATCGGTTTCCTTGCATGTTTCCATCTAATGCATGGGCTTTCATTTTCTGTCATTTCTGACAAATAGCAGAGCATACCCACATATTCTCCCTACCCCTTCCTCACAAACTATGGCTGCATATGGGCAAACACAGTTCACCACAGGAATGCAGCAAGCCACAGCCTACGCCACCTACCCACAGCCGGGACAGCCTTACGGAATTTCCTCATATGGTGAGTAAGTCCGATTCTCAGTTTAGGGGTGCCATTCTCGGGCGGGCATACTTGAGTGGCATGGAAAGACTGTCATCTTAGAAAGCGCTGTCACCTTTTGTGCCTACCTTCCTATTGTGATCGTTTCAAGTGAACATTGTGAGACCTGGTGGCTGCTTATATTGAGGTCAGAGGTGGCAACTAGATGGCGGGGGTCACAGGACCTCTTGCTCTCATTTCCTTCTATTTATAGCCCCCTCTTCATTTGCCATTTGAGCGCTTGGCTCTGGAATGCAAAGTATGTGGGTGCATATTTGCGATAAAACGTCTGTGAATGAAGTCTTTTGGGGTAAAGATTCGTTTCCTATTTATCAGATGCCTGGCTACGATTAGGGAAGTACAAGCGGAATTCAACAAACCCTCGCTCTGAACTCGAGGGTGGTAGTGTGATCACATTTCAGTGTTATCCACCGTTAGGAAAAATGAGCTGCACAGCTCCGCGTGGGCTGCACTTTAAAGAGGCAAATCAGGAAGCAGTTCAAGCTCACCTCCCATTTGTTCCTCCTCACCTGCAGATTATCTGTACCTCAGTGTAATTTAGCTCAGTTGTTACAGGCAATACCTGTACTTCAAAAATAAGTCAGGCAAAACCTCCAAGTTTAGTTTTATAGAATCTTAGGATTTCAAAATATCCTTTTTTCAGTTGAATTGCAATTCTAATTTTAAACAGATTGCAACCCATTTGAATAAAAATGTATGAATTATTGGCATTTTATGAAGAAAAACAAAACTTTATCAAGAAAAAGTATGCTAATTTTGGAGGAAAGAACTGATAGAATAAGTAATTCTATGCTTATTGCTAAGGGTTATATTTTGTGATCAATATTCTAATTATGTTTCCGATGCTATTGTTTTGTAATATTTGTTCTGCAATATATTGAAATAAATGTTTACAAATGTTTAGCATTTCATTAATAATTAGAAGGTAAATTACTTCATTTCGTTCATTTTCCCCTAAACCAAGGCAACCATATATAAATTTTTTATAAAATATCTAGAGATTGAAATCTGAATTATCTATATATGACTTCACCCTTTATAGTTTTATTCAAAACTATCAGCACTGAATGTGATCTAGCTAAATATTTTTAAAATAGACTTTTAAAAAACAGCCATATAATAGACTTCCTAGAATTGTCTTTCATTTCCATAACTTTGACTCAAGGTTTCTCAAGATAATATTAACTACAAATCAAATTTATCTATAATTTACTTTTTAACTGTTCTTTTGCTAAAAGGATCTATGATTTAATTGGGTAGCTTTAGTTCTATACTGTGAGTTAAGGATTCCCCAGTGTATATTCTCAGATTTTATTGTAAGCTGATTATTTGAAGTTTGTGTCATTTCCAGTATAGACCATGCTAGCGTTCTGTAGACCTGCCAGCACTGTTGTGGGAAGGTGCCATTCCTGGTACTGCTTGGGCTGCCTCTCACCGTCTCCCTCCCATTCAATTCAGTCATGGGAGGGCCCATTGCCGCCTTCTGGGCTGTGGTATAGGGCCTCCTCCAGTTCCAAACCATTAGCAGATGTCCCCCAGAAACAGTTGTTCCTGGCGGGTGAGATGAGCAGGGTTTCTGAGATTAGAATTGGAACTAGTAGAGTAAGGATGGGAAGTTTAATACAACAGATAGGGCCGAGGAGGAGGTCAGAGCAAGGCTCCTTGTAAAGGGTTTGACCCCTGGGCCTTCCATGCTTATAAATCTTCTGGGAAGGATTCTCAGTGCTTAGAAGTTTCCTGATTACCTTCTTTCTTTTCTTTTTGGGCCTTGACTACAAAGGGATGCCCCCAGTGCTTCTGATCAGGCACTCTATTTTTTCCTTGGGTCAGTGCATCAAGAAATATGGCAGTCCTCTCCCCCCATTGCTTGAGCAGATAGTTCAGGGTTTTTAACTGCTGATAGTCAAGGTTCCAATGGTCTTAAAAGATTTTCTCCAAGCATTTGTGCCCCCCTGACTTTTTACTCAGCCCCTATAAGAAAAGAGAGGCAAATCTTTTCATAGTTAGAACAGTAGATCAGTGGGGGAAAGGAGCTCATACTAGTCTTCAGTAGACCTGCTTGGAGTTGATAAATGAGATGGATTTGCCAGTTTGTGGGTAGAAGCCACAGAGATAGGTGTGGCTATGGGCCTTTTCTACCTCTTCCTGCTTTTCCTTACCTGTTTCTAACACAAATATTCCCATCCCTCCAGGCTAACAGCAGAGGTAGCACAGGTAGAGACTGGAAGCAGATCATTATAACCTCGATGGAGAGAGGAGGGGGGCGATCCCTACTGTGACAATATGGGAAGAGCAGGAGGTTCTAGAGCCTTCACACCATAGAGCCATCCAGGGGTTATTCATACGTATGGGCTATTCATTGGTTGGGATTACCTACACAGAGAAAATCACATTTTTTAAAATGTTAAGAGTAAGACTTAAATGCCTTGGCCATTGTGAGGTTACTTAGTGATATGCAGGAATTAGAGGAGGCTCTCTCTCAGCCAAGAGTCAGATTCTTCAACTGCCTCAGGAAAATTACCTAACTTCATTCTACTGATGCACTTCCCCTAAAATGGAAATAAACAGAGAGGCTACTGTGTTTTCTAGATCCCAAAGATTTGAGATATCATTTATCTGAAGTGCAAAGTAAAATTATTCAAAAATGTGAATTCCCTTGGCAGAAATGTTCCTCCCCTCCTTCTGTGGGAATGAAGGACAGTGGGAACTTTCATTATTGTCTTTAATTAGGATCCAGGGCTGAGCCTGTACAGCAGTCCTGCCAAAGAAACTAGGATGTCAAACTGATGCTTTAGGAAGTACTTCGAGGCCACAAATACATTATTTCTATTACAATACAATAAAAAGAATGTGTGCTTCAGGCTACACTTGAACCAATTCTGTTTGAAATGTAATAAGTACTTATGATGCCAAGTGGGTACTCAATTATTGGGGTGACCACTTCATAAATTATGTAAATGTCTCTTCACTGGGTTGTATACCTAAAATTAATATGACATTATAAAACTATAATTGAAAAAATTAAAAATATTTTTTTAAAGTATACAACTTAATAAAAAATTAAGTCAGTTGATTAGCAACCTTAAAAATATATTTGAGTAAATCTTTAACACTACAAGGGACAGAATGGGAACTGCTGGGCAACTTCACTTGTTATGTCACTCCGCTATTCTACAGGATTTAGTTCTTAATATCCTGCTTTTTGTGTGTTTATTTCCTGCTAGGATCTGAATATTGGGAAGTTTTTCCCTTGTGTGGCTTATTCTGTACCCAAAATTGCCTCCTCTGACTTCAAAATAAGTGTGTACTACAAACATCCTTGTGGTAGAAGAGTAAAGAGAGAAAATGCTGTGAGGCTAGAGAATCTAATTACTTTTTAGGGGTGGGAGGAAGGATTTTGATTCTGACCGTAATCAACATAGCAACTTCTGGAATACTTTGAAGTTTACTTATGACCATTTCTTGGCTATAGAGGAGAAAGATGATCTTAAACTCTTGTAAAACAATAAAACAAGTATAAAAGTGCTATCACCGGAGTTCAATTTCATAGAAAATGAAATTCAGAAAAACACTAAGAAAGAACAATGTGACTAGGTATTTAAATCTGCAGTAATCCAGTTTTTTAAATTGAAGTTATAGTTTAGGGTATTTCACTCTAAGAATATGCATACTTGATTATTGAGATAATTTTGGGAAGCATTTGAGACAAACCATTGTGGGGGTGTTTTTGCATATTTACCAGCTTTTGGAAATGAACAGATAGATAAGCTATCACTAACTGATTTAGGTGCATTGTGGGCAGGCATCAAGACTGAAGGTGGATTGTCACAGTCTCAGTCACCTGGACAGACAGGCTTTCTCAGCTATGGCACCAGCTTCGGTACCCCTCAACCTGGACAGGCACCGTACAGCTACCAGATGCAAGGTCTGTATACACACTGGCATTGCTCTGTGTGAGCCCCGAAGGCCAGTAGGTACTTCCTAAGGTGGAATCTGAAGGTCTGTGGAAGGAGTGAGTATGGTGGGGAGGGGATTGCGCTCAGCAGCAGGATACCTGATTGTACTTTTGCTCTTCACTTACCTATTCTCCAGGCCTAAATGTGCACATTTAGAACATCAAGGGGTTAGACGGACGATCTCCCTGCTTCTTTTCAAAAAGGTCTGGAATTCTTTGTGAACTCAAAGTTTTCTGCCCTTGCTTCTTGTGACGTATGCTAAAAACTCTGACTCTTGCTGTGGCCATCAGCCTTTCTAAAAGGGCTTAGTTTTCACCTTGGCTGGTGTGACACAAGACATTGGAGCATTGTCCCTTACATGAAAAGGTGGCAGTTTGATTCCTGGTAAGGGAACATACTCAGGGTTGTGGGTTCGATCCTCGGGCTAGGCACTTGTGGGACCAACCAATTGATGTTTCTCTCTCACATCAGTGTTTCTCTCTCTCTCCTCCCTAAAATCAATTTTAAAAAATTAAAAGGACTACATTTTCTTTATTTTTATTACCACAGCTCTAGAAATAGTGTGATATGTGTTGACTAAAATGATCTACCAAAGTCTAAGAGAAATGATAACCACTAGTGCGTCTTCAAGAGAGTGCTTTCAAGGACCAGTCCCTGGGTTCTAATTTCAAAACTGGAGACCAAACCTAGTATAAGCACCTACCTCAGCCTCTTGATTACCAGTGCAAAATGAGCTTACAGAAAATTTCAAGTACGCATTAGACATTTTTCCAGTTGGTTGCTAGTAAATCTTACGTTGATGAAATCAAATCTTAATTTTTAAGAAATGGGACTTGGACTCTCTGTGTCTTTTCTGTTTCCATTTCACTTTGTGCTTAATATTTGACCATTGAAATTTCCTGAATGGTCAGTCCAGGAAGGATTAGGGTGAAAACTCGTCCGGCACCCCTGAGAGTTTGAGAACTCTTACACTCGGGAGTCATTTTTGTCTTTCTGTCCTCAAGCATATGCAGCAAAAACAGTTCTAAGAGGACTAACCAGCCATCAAGTAGAATAACAGTGTTAGAATAGAGAGAAGAATAGCAGTGAATGAGGGAAAAAAAGAAAGTTAATTTGGAGGAAGAAAACAAACTCTTTATTTTTAAAGAGAGAAAGAAAGAAGGACATTTGTGGCATTGAGTAGAGGCTTGCCTATCTGCCCGTGGGCTCCATTGTGTCTGGGCTTCTTGGATATTATTGTATTAAAACTTCTTTGTGTTTTTGTGTGTCTTTTTGTTGAGGAGTCTTTCTGGAGGAAATTTAGAACTCATTTTCTGTGACTGAGTTAATACTTCATATGGGTATTTCTATGATGACACTTCACTCAATTTTAGATTATTGGACATAACATGATGTCCACATATCAAGCCAGATAATACGTTATTAACTTGAAACTTAACTGCCCAGTGTGATGGTGTATAATTATATATTATAGATTCCTTATGGAAAAAATTTGGATAAATAATTAGATTCTATTTAATATGTATCTCTTTTTTAAAATATATTTTATTGGGTTTTTTTACAGAGAGGAAGGGAGAGGGATAGAGAGTTAGAAACATCGATGAGAGAGAAACATTGATCAGCTGCCTCCTGCACACTCCTCACTGGGGATGTGCCCACAACCAAGGTACATGCCCTTGACCGGAATCAAACCGGGGACCCTCCAGTCTGCAGGCCGACGCTCTATCCACTGAGCCAAACCGGTCAGGGCTAATATGTATTTCTTAATTATTAAACACATGATGAGAAAGATCCACCATTATTAAATGATTTTGTTTGCCTTGTTGTGGGAGTCTATCGAGGTAAGAGTGTCTTTTCAGTACACCTTGTTTTAAACATAAAAATTTTTATAATTTCTAAGATTATTTTAATAAAATTTTCCAAATTCTGTTATTTTTAATTAATAACAGTGATTTTTTACTGATATCAGTCTCATCATGTACTAATACTGAAAGCTCATGAAGTAAAACCTGAGACTGGGAAATGGCATTCACCTTTGCTGCAAGATGGTTGGAAATTCTTCTTTCTGCTTTATCTCTTTTGTACATTTAGTGAAAGATCAGAAACTTAAGTTTAACTGAGAAAGACAAAATGTTTTTGTTTATAGACAACTGTAGAGTTCACCTCAAGGAACAGAAATCTTTCTTAGTTTTTGACATCTTCCTGCTCCCAGCGTCAGCCTCCATGTTTCTGGAAGAAGTTTTTGAACGGTGTGTGGAGGTCTTCACACACCTTTGACAAACCTTATGCAAATGAGTTAGTGGAATGGATGAATGTGGATGGACCAAGGATGCCTGGAAATCCCGGGGTCAGCTGTACTGATGGTGTAGAGTGTTTTCAGTGCTACTGGCCAATCAGAGGGCATTGACAGTGAGAATGAAGCAGAGGGGGGAGCATGGTGATGGTAGTGTGTGTGTGTGTGTGTGTGTGTGCGCGTGTGAGTGCACGCGCGTGTGTACTTGTACTAGGGCAGGAAAACCACTTAGGAGAAACTGCTTCAGCCTTTGATTTATTGATCAGTTTCACAGAATATCTGCCCAGATTGCCACAAGCAAGGCTTATTCTCCTTTCATGTAAAGTGGCATCTGAGTTGACATCAAACTTTAGTTATAATTTTTTAAAACTGTAAGTTCTGGACCTTTTGCTGGTATACCACCCATTTACCCCCCACAGCATAGACTTATACTTCCCTCCACCACAGAGGTGCAGGCATGTGAAGAAAATGAAGTTTTATTTAGCAGTCTGAGGTGAAGAAATGCAAAAGGGTTTTTCACACACACACACACACACACACACACACACACACACAAACAAACAATTAAAATTAAGTCACGTCATGAACTGGTTCAGGGTTAAACTTCAGCTTTGGGGCAAGCCCAGTTTCCCCTAATAACTTAGTTCTGTTGATTCCAGACATTTGTGGGTAGAGACCATCTCTACTCATATTTCATCTCCGCTATCTAGTAGCATACCTGAAATTTACAAATGTTGTTGAAAGTGGAGAGGCCTCTGACACAATGACAGAAATTAAGATTTATAAGAACTCTAGTTCTCTTCATTTGAAGAAATGAATTTGGACGTGAGCATAATAAAAGTCCCGATTAGTTCATTATTGTGGGTTATTCAAGTCAATCTTCCCTTGTGCCCATACTGGTAGGCGGAGTGGAGCTGATAGGTGCCCTCCCAGAATGGGGTAGTGGTGAGAAAGCCTATTTGACTGTTTTATTGCCCCAGAGTAGCAGTAATGATGTGGGACATTCCTGTCATTCTGCACCAAGAAGGGGTCAGGATTCACCGTGAGAGATGGGAGGGGCTGCACAGATGCACACCTCGGGGACCCAGAGGCCTCTGGAAACTCAATTTGTTTATTTTTCTAAGGCTTTATTGCTCTTGCTTAGAGAAGAAAATAACAGAAATTTTAACTCCCTCTTTGTATACAATGTTGTTTGTTCTGTTAAAGAGATCGGGGTTCAAAACCAGTGAGGAGAGACAATAAATTAGGCAGAGATTTGCTAACAGGGCTTGGAAGAGCACATAACTCCGCAGCAAGCAATCCACACCACACTTCTGTGGGGTTCGTTCTGAAGAGGGAGTGAACTAGTAATAATAACCTAGTAAGGGACCCCACCCTCACTTCCTTGGGCTGCCTCCCTATAGCTTTTCAGACAGACAGATGAAGTGTTTCAGTTTATCAGTCATTAGAACCTCAAAGCTGCTCAGCGGCAAAGTGCACTGTTCAAGTTTTTCATTAACTAGAGAAAATTTTCAAAAGGGACAATACCAAACTCCAAAATAATCGGGTTTTAAGAACATGTATATTACCCGTTTTTCATAATCTGCTATGACAGAGCATTTGAGATTTGCCCTTCCTGGTGTGAAATGATGGTATCCAGGAGTTATCATTGCAGCTAGCTCTGATCTCCACAATCGCTTCGCCACTCATAACCTATATCTTAGTTTGTGTCTTTTCTTGCATTCTAGGATTTTTTTTCTTAAGTTGATTTTTTAAAAGTCATATTCCATTTCAGTTCTTATAGCATCATCTTATATTTCAAATGACACATGCTGAAAATTATATGGAAATCTTTTGCAATCCAGTTATACCAATAATTGATCAGAGATTCATACCAATAGTATTGTTTATGTAAGTATTTTATTTAAAATATATAAACATAGATCAAGCAAGATCAACGTAAAGACTTTGCAGTGTTCCCTACCGAAGTTAAAAATTCTCTTTAGGATAGAGAAATTGTTACTGGGGCGAAAAAGAAAACTTGGTCATTTAAACTCCTTCTCATAAGGAAGGGAGAAATGTTGGTCTTCAATAGCCCATCTGGTCGTCTGAGGCTTTTCCCCAGGGAGCTGTGCGAACTTCTGCCGCATAGATCGCACCCGATGATGGACACAGCCCATGGTGAGGAGGCCAGGAAGGGAGAGAAAGGGGCTTCTGGGAAAATACAGGAGGGATAGATGGCATCCTGTGTGCGCAGTGAGTGCTGGGAAACACTGTACGGCCTGGGAAACACAGCCTGTCTGGGACCCAGCAGGTCCCAGCGTTTTCCTGTTGGCTGGGACTCTGGTGTTTAATGGGAGTCCTTGTTCCCTGTGCAGTAGACCTTTGACCTACACATTACCTTCTTATTTTTTTTTAAGTTTTTTTGAAGTTACAGCTAGGCGACATTCTCTAGGTTAAGTCACACACAGCACTTTGACATAGCATTTTAAATCATGTTAGAAATCAACATAGACTGAGTTCTTCTTCGCTGTTGAAAAGTAGTAGGGATTTACTAGTGAAAGTTTTAAGGGGCTGGTTAATTTTTAAACTACAGTTGCTTTGCACCTACAGAACTGGTGACCCGCACAGGGTCTCCCAACAAGACTGTTTCTTGTTTGTTACGGTTGACGAGACCATCATCCTTTTTCTGTAGGGACCCCTGACAGTGACATGAAAACAGAATCTTTGTGATGTACTCTCCCTAGGTGACTTTATATCATTTATTTAAAAAATTGCTTACTAACCTAAAAGAGAGCTACAAGGATAATTTTACTATAAATTTATTTACCAAATTTCTCAGATACCCTCGTCTCTACCCTTTGTGTGTCTGTGATGTTCATATAACCAAAAATGAGTGCCACTTTTCATAATTTATAACTCACTTTCCATGTAACTGAATCTGAAAATCTAAGAGGTAGAGTTGACATAGAATGGAAACCATTGACCTGGAAGTGGAGATAATGCTCATTCCCTAACTAAGTGTCCTTGGACAAGGAAATCACCATTCTCTTTGCTTAAAAATGTGTTATAACTATACTATTAAAACATAGGATGTTATTGCATGCTGAATTTTAAATCTTTCACATGTAAGTAACACTATTATCTTATGTTGACTGATATATCCATAATATGCTCATATCTGAACTAACAGAGTTAGTAGTCTGTACCTGTACCATAAGGTCAGTGTTCTGTTAGGATGCCATGTAATATATGGATGTGAACTCCTTATACCATCTCTGGTGTCCAAGGTACTCATATCTGAGATCAGTGTGATTTTTATGAACTGTCTAAAATCCATGATTCTTGATCAGTTTAAATTTTTATTGACTTAAAACTGTTGAATTTTATTTCTGGAGATTCAAATATTTTAAATCCTTCCAGCAAATACTTCTCAGTCCTGCATTTAATTTCTTTATATAATTGGAATCTAAAGTACGGATTATATTCTAGTTTTTTTAAGATAAGCCTTTATACACCTTCTACTTTAAAAAAAAAACACCCCAAACAGTAAAGTGTGTGTCCTCTAGATAAAATATGAGAAATAAGCTCAATTATCATTTTATTGTTTTCCTTTCCCTATTCTTCTTTTTATTAAACAAATAAGGAAGTTGAGAGAATTTTTCTCTTTAAGTCATCCTTCCAAACTGCCTACTATTCTTTCTCTCTCTCTCTCTCTCTCTCTCTCTCTCTCTCTCTCTCTCTCTCTCTCACACACACACACACACACACACACACACGGACACACACACACAGTTATGGAAAGACTTCTTCCTATTCCTACCCCCAATTATTTATGAAAGTGAATTCTCACTGGACTCTTCTGTCATTGAACACACTGGATTGAAATTTTCAAACACCAGCAAAAGAAGATACAATTATGAGGTGGACAGAGACCTGATAACATCCTTTGAATTCCTAGATCCAGCCTTGCTACAGACTTACCAACTTTTATAAGCCAATAAATTTCTTTTTTTAAGCTTAAAAAAAAGAAATTTTCAAACACCAGTTCTGTGTCCCGCTTGAGCCTAGATGAAACCCTTTGAAGGCCTGAGGCAGGTATGGCTTACCCTTCCCTGTGTGAGGCAGTGAGATCAAAATAACACAGAAATTTAGGAACTCGTAATCAGGATGAAAACAAGACAAATGAGCACTTGTTTAGTATTGTTCCATTGAAGAGATAAATTACATGGTATAAGTTATAATTGAACTGAAGAATAGTTGGAGAAAGCTTATTGGAAAGATGGGACATGAACCAGACCTTGAAGGAAGGGAAATGGGGACTAATAGAGAGAAGCTTCAACTTAGAGAAGCAAGAATAAGATGAATTTCCAGGACAGCAGTCCCCATCCTGAACTAATAGAGTGGACTGTGGATGGGGAGCCTTGGATATTGCATGGTCAGCATATTCCTCTCCCTGTACCAGCATCTTAAGTCTCCACCCCAAACTCCAACTCCAGACCCAGCAACATAAACATACAGATGATTGCATTTACAATAGCTCTTCCCGTCTCCCATCGCATCTCCTCCAGTCCTTATATGGAGAATGAGAATCATAACATTTCTTGTGTCCCAGTGTGCTCATATCGGTGTACTCACCATTCATATTCCTGGGGTTTTCAGTTAAAGAATGCCATTTCCTGCCCTGAACTGTTAATTCTTTCCTTAAACAAATGATCAGGAGACTTACGTTTCTGTGCACAGTTGTGTTTTTCTTTCCAATCTAATCAAGTGCTGTCTTTTCATTCATGAGCAGCACCATATCAACATGTGTGGTGCCTATGTAGGTAATGCAAACAGATGTTTCTTTGTGTTGTCTTCATGAGTGTGTGTGTGAGTGTATGTGTGTGTATGTGTGTGTGTTTACATTTTCTCCAAGGGGAGGACTCATGACACCTGCTTCCTTCGGTCTCCAACACCCTCTCCAGTAGTGATTGTGGCTGTCGACTGAATTAAGTTGGAAAGGTTTTTTCATAATATGATACAGTTCATCTGCCCTCAGCATGTAAACGTTCTTTGTTTTAAAGGAGGGCAGTGAAATGAAAAATAAGTCTGTCTCTTAGAGAAGTTCTAGCGAGAAAGATTTTTCCAGTGTTTTGTTCTGGAAATTAGTATCCCCTTTCCCTGCCAGAAAAGAAGTATGGCTATGACTTTTCACAATAGTAAACTATTTAAACGGATAAGATGGATGTGATTTTTTCCTTTTAACTAATGGGTAAGAAGGTACTCCCACAGCCACCCTGCTTGGAGCATAACTTAATTCAGACTCTACCAAGAATAATACTGGGTATTATTGGAGCTTTACTTGAACCCATCTCTCCCAGACACCTTAATTGAGAAATAATGGATTCTAAGTAGGGATTTTTTTCTACTTTGAGGAAGTTTCGTGATATAATGTTTCATAAAATATAAAACACTTTATCATAAAATATTTCTGCTTTTTTTTTTAACCTAGAGATGACTTTTCATATAAAGTCATTTGTCTCTAGGAAGGAAAATACTTCTTTTTTAAAACTTAACCTAACCTTGTGTTTCCTTCTGTACAAAATTAGAATATGAATACTTATAGCATCGAGTTGTAGAGATAAAGCATGTAAGAGAAGAACAAACTCCTGACATATAATAAACATTCAGTGGATGTTGATAGATTTTTAGTTTTACTATATTTTGTATATGATTGTATGGGTTGTCTATAAATATCCAATTGCTTATATATACTTTAGGTTTTCTTTTTAGACTATTTTTTGTTAATCCTCACCCATGGATATTTTTTCCATTGTTTTTTAAAGAGTGGAAGGGAGGGAGGAAAGGGGAGAGAAGGAGAGAGAGAAACATCATGTGAGAGACACATCAATTGGTTGCCTCCCTCAAACTCCTCAACCAGGGCCCAGGATTGAACCTGAAACCCAGGTGCATTCCCTCGACCAGGAATTGAATCTGCCACCCTTTGATGCTTGGGCTGACCCTCTAACCATTGAGCAACATCAGTCAGGACTCTTTTTAGACTATTTGATAGTAAAAGGACTAGATAGAATTAGAATTATATAATTGTATTAACAGGTTAATTCATTACTAATGAGTACAAATTAGCTTAAAATACTGATTAGTAACTTATATATGTAAATAAATAATATACACATAAAATAAATACGTATCACAGAGATAGATTGAAATAATTGGTTGATTGATTGATTGACTTTTAACACAGGCTTAAGAGGCAAGGGGAGAAGATGGGAATGCAGGGGAGGTTTTTCTGAGGAAAGGGGTTTCCTGTCCATGCTGAATTGTGAAATGCTGAAACCCATAAGAAATTAGCAGGATACCATGGGAGGGTGTGGCCTTAAGAGAGCCGAGTATTGCTTCACTAGTGTTGGAATGTGTATCTGTGTGGGCTGAGGTTGGGGATACTGGGAAGAAACCAAAGAAACCCAAGAGGTAAAGTGGACCCAGATGAGGGCCTGATAGGGAAGGCTGGTAAGGAGTTGGAATTTTATCCTGAGAGCAATAGGGAACCCCTGACTCCTACTTTGTTAAGCAGGGAAGTGAGAAGATGCGATATGTGCGTTAGGGAAAGTAGGGCACTGCCTTTGTGGAGAATGAACTGGAGGGACCAGCAGAGGGCAAGAAGCCAGGAAAAGAGGTGTCACAGACCGACCCCCCCCCCCCCCGCCGCCCCTGCTCCTGGTGACCTGGACCAACCATTAGCCACTCTCCTACACGAAGGCAGGCAGGCGGCCTGCAGATCTGCTTCTGCTGATGAAAAATATGTATTGCCTGAGGCTGGTTCTCCAGTGTGTATGCCTCTCCTGAAGTTAGATCCTTTGGAAGTTGCTTTGCCTCCTGCGCTGCTGAGTGCCATTAAATGCTTGCTCAGCATACTAAACGGAATGGAATCCAGCCCCCGGTCAGCCAGTAAATGAGTATAACTTATGTTGGATTCCAGCTAATGTGCAAGCTGGGAAGTAGCATGAAGTCTGGGCAGTCACCTGGGTGCCATTTGGAGTACTGAGCTGTGATTTACTTGGTCATATCTCGGTGGCCTGCATGTGCCAATATAGCTTCCATGGCCTTTTCTACCTTGTTCTAGGGAATAACTTACGGAATGAAAACATCCATTTTTAAAATATATTTTCTATATCTTATTCATTTTCTTGGTGGATAGGGATTTTTGAGGTCAGCATTTACTGTTAGAAAATGCGTAGTACGAATGAAAGTAGCAAGTCATAACCTAAAAATGTGGAGTTTAAATGCAAGTATAAGTCGCAACTCAAAGTAATTTTTCCTGTCAAATGTATAAAATAGTTAAAGTTTATTTAAAAAGCATTGATAGTCACACTCCTATCCCAAAAAAAAGTTTTCAAGGAATTTTACAAAGCTCATTATAAGTTTGCTTTATAGATAATATAGTAATTGTTCACTGATGTGTAAATACATGATGAGTCATATGCTCATGTAGTTCAATGCTTCTAAAAACAAAACTAAGCTGATGTTATCTTGGTATGTCCTGTGAGGCGCAAGATATGACTTAGTCATCTTTTTATCCCCATGTAATTATCGCCAGGAGCCCAGTGTTTAATAGGGTTAAGAAGTGTGAGATCGCCACATGAAAATGAACATTAGGAAGGGACCTTCTCTCTCGAGGCATTCATTATAGCAGTGCGAGCGCTCTCTGCTTATCTGTGATGGGTGGGTGGTGTGCTGGGAATTTTGAACAGGTATTCTTGAAAGATAAAAATGAAAAAAAAATCCTCCATTATGAGTCTGTGTGATAACTAAATTTAAAACCATCTTAGGAAATATTTTTCTCCCTTCTTAATTAAAATAACAAATCTTTGGGCTGAGTTTTCAAAGTTCAGAGATGCTTGATAAGTAGGAAAAGAATTTTAGATATGCAGAGAGATTAAGTCATGTTTATCTAGTTTGGGAAAGTAAAAAGAGAGAAAAGATACATAAATACAGTGGAGGATGTTAGAAATGTTTGCTGGAATACATAATAGCATTTCCTGACATTTGTTGATACTGTGGATTATTGACTGTGCTTTCCAAAACATTACGTCATTTGATCTGTTTAAGAAACCCCATGAAGGAGAGTTTTTGCCAGTAGGGAGATTATATCTTAGAGGGATTAGGTGATTTGTCCAAAATCCAAACAGCTCGTAAGTGATCAACTGGAAACTTTGTTTTCTGGCTCTTAAGCAGGCACTTAACTGTTCAGTAGCAAGTAAATAATTGGCCTGTTGTGGTTACTACATCATATCTGGGGCATCTGTGAATAGCTCGCTCACACCGAGCTTTCTCATTGGACTGTCTACACATTTATGGTCCATACCATCATTTGCCACAAAAGTTTTATTTTTTTAAATGGTTTTTCTATTGACAGAAGCAGCACAGCTCTGAGTAGAAGATTTAAAAATATGCATTGGCTTTATGAATATTATGCGACCGATGATTGCACCCCTCCATAGATAACATGCTGAGATTCCTATGGTTTTTAAAAATGTCTTGTGCTTTTAGACACAGACGACAATGTGATGCTTCTGAGGGAAGGGAGTTAAGGGGGTAATAAAAAGTAAAGGGGGTCAAATATGTGGTGACAAAAGATGATTTAAGTTTGGGTGGTGAACACATAATGCAATATACAGATCATGTATCATAGAATTGTACACTGAAATCTATGTATAATATTAACTAATGCCACCCCAATAAGTTTAATTTAAAAATAAAGAAAAAATGTTTTATACTTTTAAAAATATTTCCAATGAGATCACCAAAAATATTTTTTTTTGTTTTAGTGTTTACTTTAGCAAAATTGTATGAAACATTTTCCACACGTCATTGAATGTCATTATAATACCATTCAAATAGCTTCATAGTGTTGTGTTTTTTTGGTTAACACCTATGACAAACTTGGGGATGCTTTCTATATTCCATTATTAGGAACAACGCTGAAGAATGTCATTGCTATCTCTTTGCATAAATCCATATTTATTTCTTAGGGTAAATATTTGGTAGCAAAATTTCTGGGTAAAATGGTATACAAAATTTCTTTTAAAAATACTTTTATTGATTTCAGAGAGGAAGGGAGAGGGAGAGAGAGCTAGAAACATCAATGATGAGAGAGAATCATTGATCGGCTGCCTCCTGCATGCCCCACACTGGAGACTGAGCCTGCAACCTGGGCATGTGCCCTGACTGGAATCGAACCATGACCTCCTGGTTCTAGGTCAATGCTCAACCACTGAGACACTCCAGCTGGGGCCAAAATTTCTTTCTCTGAAATATATGTTTTTATTGATTTTAGAGAGGAAGGGAGAAGGAAAGGGAGGGAGAGAGAGAGAAAGAGTGAGAGAGAGAGAAGGATTAATCAGTTGCCTCTTGTATGCTTCCAGACCGGGGACTGAACCCATAATCTGGTCAGGTGCCCTGACCAGGAATCAAACCAGAGATCTTTTGGTGCACAAGGACCAACTGACCAAGGGCCAACATTTCTTAATCATTGACCAAGTAGCTCAATAGAACGTGTTTGCCTATTTAAATTCCCATTTTGCAGTGTATAAATACCCTCTTTTATAAAATTGCTAATCCCTGATCTTGTCATTTCCAAAATCTTTGTCACTATCATCTTGAAATTAGTATATTGTTGGCTTTGCATAATTTAACTGGGGAGTAGGAAGTAAAGTGAGAGACAGAACTAAGATAGACTCTTAGGTTTATATCCTGCACAGCACTCCCTGTTTATTGTTGAACGTGCATAGACATTCAACACATAGAATGTTACTTAGCATATCTTATATTATAAAAGCCTAATATGCTAAGTGTCTGGTCATCCAGTTGGCCGTTCAACCAATCAAAACATATAGGCCGCTCAACCGCTCACTATAACGTGCACTGACCACCAGAGGGCAGACAGTCAACCGGTAGGTTAGCTTGCTGCTGGGGTCCGGTCGAGCCACACGTGAGATGGGCTGGACATGCCCTGGTGCCCTCCTCTGGTCCCTCCCCTGCTGGCCAACCTCCCGCATCCCTCCCTGACTCCAATCATGCACTATTGGGGTTCCTTGGCCTGGCCTGCGCCCTCTCGCAATCCAGAATCCCTTGAGGGGGTGTCAGAGAGCTGGTTTCAGCCTGACAGTGGAACAGCCAGTTGCTATAACTTGCACTGACCATCAGGGGGCAGATGCTCAACACAGGAGCTGCCCCCTGGTGGTCAGTGCACTCCCACTGTCAGCCAGAAGCTGGACTCACAGCTGGCAAGCTCGGTAGTGGTGACGGGAGCCTCTCCTGCCTCTATGTCAGTTAGACATCCCCCTAGGGCTCCTGGACTACGAGAGGGAGTGGGTTGGGCTGAGGGACCTTCTGAGTGCATGAATTTCATGCACTGGGCCTTTAGTGTAATAATGTTCCTCTCTGACCTCTGTTTTGTCAAATACTTTAAGTGCTACCTTTCATTCTTCTGTGAAATGAAATAGTCAACTTTTTCAGTGGACCATTAGGATAAGTATAAGCGCCTTGAATTACTGGAAGTAACAACATACTTTTTGGGCTTGCAGGAACTCTAAGATCATCTAATCTTGTCCCATCATTTTACCAAGCATACTTAATGTAAAGATGGGAAAATCTCATTGTGTTTTGCTAATTGAAGTGGAAAGCTCAGTGTCTAATAGTTTTGCACAAATATATAATTTCATCGATGGTTTACATGGATTCATTCGTCACAAATTTAAACCTCCTTACATTTTAATTCTTCATAATCTGGTAAAACTAAAATTGTCAACCAGTTTAAGAAACTGCAATTTTAGCCATGGCAATGTATTCTGGTTCTGAAGAGAAACCAAATACGTTTGCAGTGAACTCCAATTCTTCTTTGTCTAAGTAATAATTTCATGTAGGCACATGGTTCTATGAAGCTTAGTCAGCCTATTTCTTTTCATTTTGTTTTAGGTAGCAGTTTTACAACATCGTCAGGATTATATACAGGAAATAACTCACTCACAAATTCCTCTGGATTTAACAGTTCACAGCAGGTAATTTTAAAACTGAATTTAACTTTAGAAATTTTAAAAATGCACAGATGATTTCTTTATATCTGTTTATAGTACACTATAAGTGAGAGCTTTTCTAAGCCTTTTAATATTTTTTTTTCTTCTTTTAATATCTCTTCAATAGTCTAACATGGTGAGTTGTTTGGTTTTGGGGTTGGTTTAATTTTACCAGTAATGCATCATGGCACATAGAAGTATGAAGAGTTTTCTGGTCTTACATAAAATTCATTTGTAAGTCTGAGCGCTTCAGTCAATGGTGCTTTGTGTGTTCCTAAGTACATTCAGAAACACAGATTTGTTTGCAATGTAAGAAATAAGCAGCCATGTTTTTTGACAGATGACTCTTGCGTGGTTTGATTTGCTAGGACTATCCGTCTTACCCCAGTTTCGGCCAGGGCCAGTACGCACAGTATTATAACAGCTCACCGTATCCAGCGCATTACATGACGAGCAGCAATGCCAGCCCCACCACACCTTCGACAAATGCCACCTACCAGCTTCAAGAACCACCGTCCGGCATCACGAGCCAGGCAGTTACAGATCCTGCAGCAGGTAATTATGCTCCTTTTGTTGGCTCTGCAGGCTGTATTTCTCGTGGTTTAAATGCATTTTTCTACAGTCATATATTCGTGCAGTGGTCGCAGGGTTTTGGCAAATTTGGGCAAGCCTGCAGATAAATCAAGCAGCGTGAGCGTGGCATTGGCTTTATACTAAAATATTTAATCAAATAAAAATAAAGTGTGTGAACTTCAAAAGCACGTGAAAAGGAGATTTCATTTAATTATAAATGTACGATTTTCAAGATTTATATAGCGTTTTGCATGCATGATTATAAATAGTTATAATTCTTAACTATAATTATAAGTAAGTTGCTGACATTAAAAATGAAAATAAGTGCCATCACCTTGAATTAAAATGTTGAAAAACATTAAATATTTAATGATGATAAAGAAATCAAATAGCACGAAAGGGCTGGTGATGGGAAAATGAATTCCTGGCAGATCCTTTCCCACTCACGCAGGCTGTGAAATGGGTAACAATGTGTCTAAGTGAGGCATTTTCCACGCCTCTGCGCAGCCTTGACGGACCCCCTCCTCCCACGGAAGTTTTCCTGCTATGGTTTTGCCTTAACACTTTCTTTTTTTAAAAAAAATATATTTTATTGATTTTTTACAGAGAGGAAGGGAGAGGGATAGAGAGTTAGAAACATCAAGCAGCTGCCTCCTGCACACCCCCCACTGGGGATGTGCCCGAAACCAAGGTACATGCCCTTGGTGGGAATCGAACCTGGGACCCTTGGGTCCGCAGGCCGACGCTCTATCCACTGAGCCAAACCAGTCAGGGCTTAACACTTTCTTAATGGAACCTCTCCTTTCATGGATTATGAGTGAGCTCTTACCCACCAAGACTCAGAGAGGGTTTTTCCTTTGCCTTTTACTCCTGGAGCCGACGCCCACTATGTTGCTGCCAGTCAAGTGAAATGGTCTTATGTGGAAAGACTCACTTTTATGGTATTTTTATCAGAAGGTTAATTCTGGGTGGTTATCCTCTTCATAAAAGAATAGTTTTAGGTAACAGATGCTAACTTAAATTTGGACTGTAGGTTTATTCTGTATATGTTAGCAGGAACTCCCCCCCCAAAAAAAAAATAGCTTTACATTT
Organism: Murina feae; assembly: GCA_004026665.1. NCBI lineage: Eukaryota > Metazoa > Chordata > Mammalia > Chiroptera > Vespertilionidae > Murina > Murina feae. The sequence continues at coordinate 20,739 of PVJC01000644.1, read as the reverse complement.
TGTGTTCTACCTTTTCTCTTAAATGCATGCCACATGGTTTATTCCAGAGTAAGCAGTTAAATCATTCCTAAACTGTGTTCCAGCTCCCTGCAAATATTCACTTCTGATGCACATCCCAACTCTAAACATTTTTATCTTTGATCATCACATTCCATTTTCCTTTATTTTTAAAAAGATCTAGTTGGATAAATACAGCTTTCATAGAGCCTCGTATACATGTCTCTTCTGTCTTTTCATTAGATTCCACGTCTGTATAATCTCACTCAGGATAAACTTTGTTATAAAAAGTATTGAGTTTAATGTAGCTATTATTGTAGAATCTTCTACCCTACTTTCATAAACTTCATGAGGGAAGATAAGGGCTTGTCCCAACTTTAGGCTGCTCTTGTGTTTTCACGTGAACCCCCTGGGTCATGCAAGAACTTGAGGACTAAAAGGGTCTTGAAATCTTGTAATGAAGATAGCTGTGTGAATGAGAACTAGAAAAACTCTTTAGGATCTGTGAGATAACAGGATGAGAAAAGGAGAAGGCAGAAGAATTATACTCGATTCATGGCATTTTGGTTTGTGAAAAGTACAGTACACTAGTAAAACAATCTGGTGGAGACTTAATTATGCATGGTAAATTAAGGTTGATTAGAGCTTTATAGGAAAAACACTTTAGTTATATCATGAGTTTGTCTCTGAAATTAGACACTGTTTTAGGTGAATCTTAATTATGAAAGGGATGCCATGAAAAGGGTGGGCATGACTCAGCACAAAGCCATGCCACTAGGGAAACAATGCAGAATTTTCACTTTCTAAAGGTATAATATGATTTTAAGATTGGATGAACTATTTTAAGTTTTATGTTAATAAACAGTGTTTTAGGTACTTATTTTAATTTCAGTATCTTTATGGCTATAGAATAGGAATTAATTGAACTAGGGAAAAATAATATTTTTCAGATTGCTTGTATTTACCACTTCCCACTGCAATGAATGTGTATGGTTAAGCCTTTCTTGTGTTGCATAGTTAAAAGTGAAAGTTCAGTGAGTTGCCACATTGAAAAAGAAATGTGGATTACTTTAAAAAATTCAAGGAATATTTAGTCCGGGGTTTTTTTACATTTGCGGTAAGCCTCAGTTTTTTGGCGCTAACCTTCCTTTCTTACTAATCATATATAGAGTTGCAGACTTGTCCTTCTTGATTAAAAGGAAGTTTTGTTGTTAAAGTACAGTAATTTATTAAAGAATTAGAAGGGGATATTTATTACACATAACTTAATGTCCTTGTTTTAAATGTTTATTTTTGTTGAAACAATTTCAAGTGGTTTTTCTTTCATTTTTAACCTGTCTTGTGGCTTTAAAGTCAGTACTTTCTAATGCTGGAAAGTTAGACTCTAGCCATTATCTGATCTTATATATGACCAGGATGCTGTCTTTCAGTTTCATGGAATTTTGTAGTACAGTTAAACAGATACTTACAGTATCTGTTGTTGTATTGTTCACAGAATCATTATGTCAGAATGAACATATAAAGATAACCTTCAGAACAAACATGTAAGGACTCATTTGTTTATTTTACTGTGCATTTTTAAAGCTAGCAGTATATGAAGAATGGGTATTTTTTAACTCCACAACATTATGCAGTGTTACTTATAAATGTGAACCTACTCATGAATCTTAAGCTCAAAAATTATTGTACTGTGTTTATAACTAAACCTGAAAGCATATCTTCTCCCTTGGAAAGACAAGTCTAATACATTAAATTACATAATGAATATGATAGTTTAATCTCAAAATATTTAACTCATTTTAAAAACTAAAAACAATGCATTCGCATTCATTTTTGTTTATTTTTATTGATATGTAATTGGCATATAGCATTATGTTAGCTTTGGGTATACAGCATGATGATTTGATATTTGCATAGACTGAAATGATCACGGTCTAGGTTATAACATCCAGGATTACACATAGTTAGAAATATTTTTTCCTTGTAATGAGAACTTTTCAGACCTAGTTTCTTAGCAACTTTCAAGTCTTTTCCATTCACTAAAAAATGTGTTTGATAGCTGTGTTTTGACTATCATAATAAAATAAAATTTACATCAGCTGAAAATATATAAGAATCCGTCTACATTGAGAAATACAGTGAGGTGTATCATTCAGCAACATTTTAATTTATTAGGTTCAAGAAAGTCATGCTTACTTTCCAACTAGAAGTGGCTGCCTCCACTTCCCAATTGAAGGATTCTTTTTGTTGTTTTTTTCCAATTTGGACAATTATTTATAAAACTATTAAAAATATTGGTGTGCAGGTTTTTGTATGGACACAAGTTTTAGTTCCTTTGGGTAAACACCTAGGATTGTAATTGGTGGATTGTATGGTGATAGTATGCTTTGTTTTATAACAAACTGCCAAATTGTCTTCCAAAGTGGCTGCACCATTTTGCATTCCCACCTAAGAAAGAGAGTTCCTCTTGTTCCACATCCTTGCCAGCATGTGATGTCACTATGTCACATTTTGGCCATGCTAATGGATGTGGAGTAGCATTTAGTTGTTTGAATTTGCATTTTCCGAGTGAAATATGATGAGTATCTTTTCATGTGCTCATTTGCCATCTGTTTATCTTCATGGTGAGGTGTCTTTTCAGACCTTTTGCCCACTTTTTAATCGGATTGTTGTTTTCTTATTGCATTTTAAGAGTTCTTAGTATATTTTGGATACAAGTCCTTTATCGGATATGCATTTTGCAAGTACTTTCTCCCAGTCTGTGGCTTGTCTTTCCATTCTCTTAAAGTATCTTTTGCAGAGCAGCAGGTTTTAATTTAAAGTGTAACTTACGAATTTTTTCTTTCATGAAACATGCTTTTGGTTTGTATCTAAAAACTTATTGCCCTTATTGCCATGCCATAGGTTTTCTCCCACATTATGATCTAGAAATGTAATGGTTTTTGCATTTTACATGTAGTTCTCTGATCCGTTTTGAGTTAATTTTTGTGAAAAGTGTAAGGTCAGAGTCTACATTCACTGTTTGCATGTGGACACCCAGCTGTTGTAGCATCACTTGTTGAAAAGCCTCTTTTGGCTCCATTGAATGCCTTTACTCTTTTATCAGAGATCAGTGGGTGATACTTGTGTGGGTCTATTTCTCAGCTCTCTATTCTGTTGCCTTGATCTACATCTATTCTTTTGCCAGTACTACACTGTCTTGATTGCAGCACCTTCACAGCAAGTCTTTAAGTTGGGTAGTGCCAGTCCTTCTTCAATATTGTGTTGGCTACTGTAGGTCTTTTGCATATATATATATATATACACACTTTAGAATCAGCTGATCAGTATCCACCAAGAAACTGGGATTTTGATGGGAATTGCATTGAATCTGTACAGCAAGTTGGGAAGAACTGACAATATTGAATATTGACAATATTGAATCGTCTTACCCATGCAGATGGAATATTTCTTCATTAACTTAGATTTTTATTTTTCTCACCAGGTTCATAGTTTTCCTTATATGAATTTTGTATTAATTTTTTGGATTTATATTTCTCTTTTGTATACTAATGTAAATGGTGTGTTTTTAATTTCAAATTCCAATTGTTCATTGCAGTATATGGGAAGGTAATTGACTTTTGTATATTATCCTTATACCCTGCAACCTGTCTGTGACAACTTATTAGTTCCAGGAGTTTTGGGGGGTTTTTCGTTGTTGTTGTTGATTCTTTAGTATTTTTTACGTAGACAATCATGCCATCTGTGAACAAAGACAGTTTTATGCTTTTTTTTTCTCAGTCCGAATACCTTTTCTTTCCTTCCTTATCTAATTGCATTAGCTAGGACTTTCTGTGCAACATCGAATGGAAGTAGCAAGAGGAGGCATCCTTGCCTTATTCCTGATCTTAGAGAGGAAATGTCAAATTTTTCACCATTAAGTATGATGTTAGCTGTAGGTTCTTTATAGATTTTTTTTAAATCAATTTAAGGAAGTTTCCTCTAGTCTTAGTTTGCTGCGAGTTCATATCAATGCCTTTTCTACATCAGACAATATGATCAGATGATTTTTCTTCTTTAGCCTATTGATGTAATGAATTATATTAATTGATGGTCAAATGTTGACACAGCTTTTCATACTTGGAATAAATCCCACCTGGTCATGGTGTATAATTCTTCTTATACATTGTTGGGTATCACTCTGCTAACACTGTATTAAGGATATTTGCATCTGTGTTTATGAGAGAATAAAATACATTTCTTGTATTTTTCTGATTTTGCTATTGGGATAATGCTGACTGCATAAACTAAGTTAAGCAATGTTTCCTCTGCTTCTGTTTTTCTGGAACAGATGGTAGAAAATTTATATTATTTGTTCGTTAAATATTTAGTAGAAATCCCCAGTGAGCCCCGTTAGGCCTAGTCCTTTATGTTTTGGAAAGTTAAGTATTGATTCCATTTATTAAATAGATTAGGCCTACTGGTATTTAAATTATCTGTTTCTCCTTGTGTGAGTCTTAGTAGATTGTCTTTCCAGGAATGGTCCTTATCATCTACGTTATAAAATGAGAATTGCTCCATAATATTCCTTTATTAGCCTTTTAGTGTCTATGGGATTGCTACTGATGACCCTTTCCATTTCAATATTAATATTCATATATTCCTTTTGTATTGGTTAACCTAGCTACAGGTTTATACATTTTATCTTGTAAAAGAGCCAACTTTGTGTTTCATTGATTTTTTTTCTATTGTTTTTCTTATCTCAATTTTATTGAATTTTCTGCTTTATTTTATTTCTTCTGATTACTTTTTATTTAATTTGCTTTTCTTTTTCTAGTTTTCTAAGGCTTGAAGCTTAGAATAGTGATTTTAATTTTTTTCTAACATGTGCATTTAATACTTTAAAATTCTCTGTAAGCACTGGATTTGTTGCATCCCACAAAATTCAATTTTGTGGTAATTTTTTTCATTTTCATTTATTTTGAAATATTTTCATCATCATTAAAGCATTCCCTTTTAAAGAGGTATAAATTTATAAACATTTATTGAAAAAATCTTAGAAATTTGATGATATACAGTATATATAATTTGTGACAATAGCCCAGTTAGTAATATTTTCCCAATTAAATGACTTTGTATTGTTAGAGAAAGTGATTAGTTCCTGAGTATTCCATTCCATGTTACATTCAAATCCCAGTATCTAAAATAGAAAATTTTGGTTGAATCAGCTCTTTTTTTCTTCTTATTTAAATCTAAGACTGTGAGTTAATATCCAAATTAAATGCATGATTATTTTAATTTTTAAATGGTGGACTTCATTTAAAAATTTTTCAAATTTTCAAAACAAAAATTTATTTTAAATTTCTTTTTTAAAAGTATTTAAATTTATTGGGGTGACATTGGTTAACAAAATTATATAGGTTTTTTGTGTACAATTCTATACTATATCATCTGTATATTGCATTGTGTATGTTTCTAATTCTTCTTTACAAAATCATGAATGTTTTGTATGTTTAAAAACATAAAAACATTTAAAAAAGACAAAAAACCTAGGATATTTTACTTTTGTGCTAATATCTAAACATACCTTATCATCTTTTAGCCACTGATGTTTAAAAAGTACGTTTCCTTGTACTCAACCCTAAAATCTTAAGCCATGTTATTACCAACATAACTAAATAAACCTCTTTTCAAAAAAGTGATAAAAAATAATTTTACCACTTGAAAGTAATTATCATGAAAGAATTTTTTTCTAAAAAGAGTACCTAAGCCATTTAAAAAAAACATATTGTATCATTTGACTCATATATGTATAATCAAAATATGAACTCTCATTTGTAAATCAATTACTGTACTATATTTAAATAATTTGGCTTGAAAGCATATTTCTTAACTAAAATCTTAGAGCATTGCATAATAATTAGGACAGCTATCATCATCATCATAATAATACTTAAAAAAATAAGTGGTTTTGTTTAGAGGCTTATGTTACGTTCCTTGCAGGCTTATTACATACCATGATAGGTTCTATTCCCATTTTACAGATGAGAGAAACTTGACACATAGCTCTTAAATGCTCAGTAAATGTTAGGCTGCATTAAGTTAATCAAGAATTTTGAGGCCAAATTCTTACGAAACGACTATTAACCTATAAAATTGAATTTTTTAATAATACAAAACATGGGGGAAAGAGAGAGAGGGAGAGAGAGAGAGAAAGAAAGAGTAAATGATATAACATTTCAGGTTACGGTGAAATAAAAAGCAGTTTTATTTATTAGTAATGAGTCTTAGTGCAGATACCATAGAAAGGTTATTTTTTTCATCCAATTAGTTCATTTGAATTCCTTACAAAACTTGCTGTTGAAATGTACCTTTCCATGCTCTCCCTGCGTGCGGACGATTTACTGGTTAAGGTGATGTGCGGGAGTCTTGCCAATATTGAATTTCAGTGACAGAGGAAAAGTCAGTGTAAGAGGGAATTCAATATGCATGGGAAAGCATTTGTTCCCTCTGCTTCTTTGATCCTTGCCAAGGCCCCCGAAAGTAGAGCAGAGAGCTCCTGAAAACAGGGGAGCATTCTTGTGCAAAGTTGGAGAATGCTGAGCTCTCACAGGAATTCAGTGTGACAGGCTGAAAAACTAAACTGCCCGCGACTTCCCTATAAACGCGAGGAATTCAGGCCACATCTCTCCTTCCCAGCACGCCTGTGTCTTCCCTGTAGAAAGGATCCTGAGGTTTGCAACAGCAGGCACCTGGAGTCCTGCGTTTTGCAGCGTGAGCGGTTTTGCCATCTCTGGGCCATACTTGCTCATTTTCACAGATGCCTCTTGGACTTGGGAGAAGTTTGCGATTTGTCCAGCTCGAAAATAAACTATTTCAGTGAAACCATTTTCACTCACATGTTGGAAACATTTGTCAGCAAAACAAAGATTTGAATCTAAAATAGCCAGGCTATTAAGACACGAGAAAACAAAACAGATGTTTGTTTGGGGTTGTTGAGTTGGTTTGTCTTGGTGGCGTTTGTTTTCTTTCTTTTTTTCTCCCCCCCAGGGGATTAATGAGATAATAAAGTTCTTGGAAATAAAGTTCACTCTTCGTTTTATATTGTCAGAAAGCAATAAAAATGAGTTTCCTTACCTTTGAAATTTGGACTATATTTCCACTGAAGTAAAACAATCAGTGTTTTAAGCATTTACCCATTTTGTGCCTCATGACAAGGTTGAGTAATTTTTTGTTTCAGCTAGTTAGCCAAGTCAGGATGCCTCATAGCATCGAATTAATATACTTGCATTCTAGTATGTAATTCTTTCTTATATTTATATATAACATATGACTTGTACATGTCATAAATGATCAAAATAAAAAGGCATATATTTTTGAGCTAATGAAATTAGTTTACTAACTCTCCTAAACATTTATTGTTTTGTCTTTTTTTAAGTAGCTCATTGATTTATTATTTCTGCACAGTATTAAGTATCTTATGGAGCCAACACAAATCAGTGTAATATGTTCCCGCGTTCAAGTTGGAGGACCTCAGCGTTGACTGATTCAGCTTTTTCATCCAAGATGGTTGGGAAGAGAACCTAGTTATCTGTGTTTGCCTTCCCTCCATCTCATTTAATTGAGACTGAATGGTTTAGTGAATGAGCTTTGAGTTAACTTTTAAATCAAAGTAGGATTGATGAACTAACGGCTACTAATTTTATCCCCTGCTTGAGAGCCACACAAAATTTAAGTTTGCTAGATATTTTTTAAAATTTACTGGATGATAATATGTGAGCCTGGGACAGAAGTACAAAAGTACATGAGGGTTTACAGAGAAGAATGGAATTCTCTTCCTCTTCTGTACCTCTTTTCTTTTAGCAGAGTTTCTTGTGAATCCTTCCAAGGATATACTTTCCTTACATAAACATATGCATAGCACTTTCCGTGGCCACTTTTTTTCACATTCAAGTATATAAACATTTTATTATATTTTTCCTTAAAGTGGAATACTCTATGTACTATTCTATACCCTAGTTTTTTGACTTTATATAGAGAAACATTCAATATGTATTTTTGTTTGGATATAATATACAAGTATAATAGTAGCTAATTTTTTTGAGTGCTTCCAGCACTCCAGACTATTGTCCTAAGCATCACTCATTGATGAACTTAGCTCATTCCCACACTGGTCCACAGGATAGGCAGTGTCATTATTGTCCCCATTTTACAGATGGGGAAGCTAAGGAGAGGTCCATGACAACCTTGGGAATTAACCTCCAGAGGCTTGCTGCAAACCTGAGTTCTTGATCAGGAAAGCACACCACTTCTTGAAACCACTGTGTCTAAAGTTTCAAACAAGCAGACGTATGAAAGTGCAAATAAATAAGTTGTGTAAAGTAGTAGCTACCTGGTATTCATTCTCTTTAATCATTCATAGCAGCCAGCAAAGACATATATTAGGAGGGATTCGATTAAATATGTGTTAAGTGAATGATCTCTATTTGCTGCTGAAAAATGTAGGTCCAAAATTCTAGAGAGGTGGTATGTAGGATAATGAAGGTTATCTTGTACTGTAAGTATTCCCTGAATTGTATCTTCCACCTTCTTGAATTTGCTCTACTCTTACTCCCCCTTCATCCTATTTAATAATTACCTGTCATGGACCTGCTTTGGATGCAGTTTTCCACATCATTTCTTCATCATTTCCATCTTCTTCCCCACCAAGGAATTCTCTACTTTGCTAACATTTCTTTTTAGTTCTCCACCCCAAGCTCATGGTGGATGAGTCGATACTTGATGACTCAGTGTAGGGATAATGGTGTTCTTGTCTTAAGGAAAAGGGCAGCCATCCATATGAAAGTGAAAGTTGGCCTCTTAACCCAGGATGATCACCTTCTAATGCTTTTGAAAATATTTATATGACCCCTTCAGAAACTTCATCAATTTTATAAGATTCAAGTTGTATTTTTTTTCAGCAGTGCTATTTAAGACAAAGTTTACTGTTTTTCACTTTTAGGTAACTGCTAATGTTTGAGTACAATCTATATATATCTATATATCTATATATCTATAAATATGTATATATGTATATATGTATATATGTATGTATATATATATATATATATATATATATATATATATATATATGAGCCTAAGTGACCATCACAACCAAATGGATGACCAAACAGTGATCCTTGAAAACAGGGAGTAACTCTTCTCCTCTCTGAATCTCCACAGATCCCATTAGTACTTCCTAAGTAAGAGATGCTCAAGAGTTAGCACAAACAGGCTGCATGGGGCAACCAGGCCAGCAGGGGGGTTAGTGAGGGACGACCAAACAACTGAGTAGCAGGCTGCAAAGATGGCAGCGCCCACAGCCAATAAGGAGGGAATATGCTAATTGACTTCCATGCCCTCAAAGATGGCGGTGCTCAGTCCCTTCAGCCCTGCCTCTGGAGTCCTCCAGTTCCCTCAACCCCCCAGCCTGTGACTACGATGTTCAAGTATGTGACTATCACATAACTTCTCTGCCAGGGCCAGCCCAAGGCACAGGCAAGCCTCAGATGGTGGCTGCCCAGCTGCCCAGGGCCATCTGAGGCTCAGGTAACCAGGGCCAGCTGAGGCTTGCACTGCTGGCAGTGGCAGCAGCTAAGGTGTGATGGGGATGTTGTCTTCCCCTGATCACCGGGTCACCTCCCGCCCCTGAGGGCTCCCAGACTGTGAGAGGGGGCAGGCCAGGCTAAGGGACACCACCCCCCATCCAGTGCATGACTTTTCATGCACAGGGCCTCTAGTGTTCTAATACTTTACATTGTATACAGGGTGGGGCAAAATTATGTTTACAGTTGCTCTTACTAAAAATAATACAATAATTAATACGCAATACAAAAATAAACTCTGTTTCATGTTTTCACAACTGTAAACCTACTTTTGTCCCACCCCATGTGGGCAATATTTGCTGGATTATCAACTAATTTAATAATCGTGGATTGATTTGGAAATTATGTCTACCATTATTTCTGTGAGAACGTAGTTTCTGACTTTCAAACAGCTGGTTTAAAAAGATTTAGCACATAGCTGATTTTAAATTGACAGCTCTCATGTCCATTTGAGTAACTTTAGTCTGAGCAACTGGGCAATGGGGAAGCTTTGAAATTTAAAGGTAGAAGTGACCATATGAATTCTTTTGTCCAAAACCTGCCTTTGAGCGATTCTGAGTAAGGAATCCAGAAGGACTACATTTTCCCAAAGCAGCGCAGCCTGTCATGTCATCAGGGGCATCTCTGGATGGCAGGCTGGAGTGGCAGCCTTGGAAGACAGCATGACCTGCTGTGCCCTGGGCAGCACCACTGTCTCCTGAAGATGGATATCCCCTGATGAGTAGCAAAGTAGGATCCATTAGGGACACAAGTTGTTGGGGTTAAGGTTATCAGGGTTCCTTTTATTTATGTCTTTTCTGATACTTTGATACAGTAGGATTCACTGGGAATTCACCCCACCCCTGAAGGGGATGTCTATGAATGTCATGTGGGCGCCATGCTTCCCTGGAGTCATGCTTCCTTGGAGTACCCAGGAGAGAAACTGGAGTAGTGGTGGGGGACTTGGAGCTGGGCCACCCTGGGACCTGTGATTTACTCTGGGCAAGTCACTTAGCACGTTGGTATATCTGTTTTCTGTAAACTGTGAACAATACCATTCTTACACATAAAGTATATGTGAGAAGTTATGTGGCTACTACCAGGCCTTCACATATTCATTTTCTTCATTTATGCATTCAATACATATCTTCTATCTATATAAAACCCTAACATGCAAATCGAGCAAATGGCAGGACAACCGGTCGCTGCCACCAGTGCGCAGATGTTCAACACAGGAGCTGCCCCCAGCCTGCAGGCCCTGACCAGAGGTGGTGGTGGGGGCCGGGGCCGGGGCAGTGAGCGGGTGGTACCAGGCCATCCAAAGTGGGTGCCAGTAAGGGTCCCTCCTTATCACCCTGCCAGTCGCCTTGCAGAGGGAGGCAACTGGTGGCAGTGGTGGTGGGCCGGGCTAGGAAGCAGGCAGTGCCAGGCCAAGGTGGGTGCGAGCAGGAGCCCCAATCACCCCACTGGTCACCCCACAGACCAGCCCTGATCGCTGGCCAGACCTAGGGACCCTACCTGTGCATGGATTTCGTGCACTAGGCCTCTAGTTTAAAAATAATTGCTATATGCCTGGCAGTGTGCTTGGTGCTAGGGACATAGCAGTGACAGGAAAGGCAGATCGTTGGCTTCAGGAAGCAATGTGTTCTCCCTCTTGACTATTATTATACAGTGAATTGTGCATCGCGGTTTTTTCAGAGACTACAGATCCCAACATGAGGTCACCAGAATGGGATCTACACGAAAGGTTAAAATGTGTAATAAGGATGTTAGAGGTTTCTAAGAGGTTGCCCATGGAGTACTGGAGAGTGGACAATGGCTGTACTCCAGGGATGATAAAGCTCTATTGAGTGACTAGACCTTGACTGAGGAATGAATTTACCTAGGCGACCTCAATTAGTGATTGTGTGGCAGGGAAGTAATGGCTATGAAATACAGGTAGGAAAGTCAAAGCAGTTCTCTAAAATTAATTCAATTAATATTTATTAACCTCTGACTTCTCGTTAACTTTGTAAGACTAGTCACACGTTTTCTTGCTTTTGGTTTATTATGGCTGATAATTTAGAGCCAACAAGCTTCCCTTATGTTAAGTCTTTCATTCTTTGATAAGGTAATACTCACTGTGAATCTAATACAATTTAATTAAATTATCTATTCAAGGGCTTCCAAAGCCTCTCCCTCCCCCTCTTTTTGACAACACAGATAGCTTCCACTTAAAAAAATCTCCTGGTATAAAACTATCATAGTCACATTCTGTGGCATGCAACTCTGAGGGCTTGATGGGCCCTCACTCTGTAAAGGCTACATGAATCCCAATACCTTTTTGACGCATACGTCAGGCCCTCTCTCAGAACTAAGGCTTCCTGCCTGGGACTCTCTCAATTCGAACTCTTGTTATAAGACAGTCTCATTCCTATTTTCAGCATAGCTAGCCTCCTAAAGCTAGGGGGTCTCCCCTCTCTCCCCAGCAACCAAGTGTAGCTCCTCTCCAGGTGATTCGATAGTAGAACCTCTTCTCACTGCACTACTGCTTACACTTAAGGAGAGACTAGCACCTGTCAGCTGCCAGGAAGATAACTAATGGCCTCTTCTTCTAGGTAGTTTCAGTTTCACCCTAAAATGAGCATGGCGCCTGACCCCAGTGCTCTGTGCTGTGAGGTACTGAGTATGGAGTCAGCCTTAAAAGTAAACATCTTGTCAAACTCACTGTGTTCTCTGCCATGAGGCTGTGTTCCTGGCCCCACACAACACTCTCTCCATCCACAGTCCTCTGAGGCGTGGCTGCCTCGTCTCTCCCAGGAACACCTATGTTTCCGGGGAGAACTTGCTTTGTCTCGTCTTCTGCACCATGAGAACTGTTGGTGCCTTTGCCCAGGTGAGCTAGGCCTCTGGGCAAGCAGACCCTTTGCCGGCCATGCTTTCCCCTGGCTTTACCTTCCCTCATCCAGCCGATTTGTCTTCTACTGCACTCATTCATTGTTTAGAAGATTGCTATGAAGTCATCTCATTTATATTTGGTGGATTTCTATGGAGTCATCTCATATATATTTGGTGGACTATCTATCATAAGCCCTTTTTGGAGAAAGGAAGGATATAAATTGTTCAGAAAATAAAATAAGAATTAAAACGTTTTATTCCACAAGAATAAGGGCAAGAGAGAAGATTCCATAGGCACACTATGTCCAAGAAGCACGTACTTTGCAAATTGCATTATAATTCATTATAACCATAATTTTGTAAACATTGCCATTTTGCTTAATATGTGTACAAAAACCATAACCATTTTGGTTAATATGTGCACAAAACCTCTTTTCATAATTACAGCGTCCCAAGAGCATACACCTCTCTGTCTTCTCTCTGCTCAAAGCCCCAGATCTGCCCTAATGAATAGGCTTGTTAGTATTTTCAATTCCGCTAATTTGTATAAAAATCATATTGCTGATTATGAAATGTCTCCCAAATGTAAGACTTCATTTTCTCTACCACTGCCATCGTTTTCAACTTCTGCAGTTTATTTTCCATTCCTGACAACATTTTAAATGATTTTCCTTTAAGCATTTGAAGGGACATCTTCCTAAGAAGTCTTTCTGTCTTTCTTTTCTTCTTTCTCTCTTAATAGACTTTTACTGATTTCAGAGAACCGTGACTTTTTGGTTCATAGGTTGAAGCTCAACCGCGGAGCCACGCCAAACAGGGGAGTCTCTTTCTTTTCCAGTTTCTCGTTTAATGTTTTCACTAAAGCGTCTGTTTCAGTACATTTGTTCAGCTAATTACCTCCCTCGGCTCGGCTTTGATATCCTTAGAGGTTGCTGAGGAAGCACATCTCTCACGAGACTTTTTCCTTAATTGTGCTATTAAGTTGCATTACATTGTTTGCTAGTTGTAGGAAAGGCAGAAAATGCAGTTTCTTCTGTTGCCACATGTCAGTGGGTTTGATGATGCTCTCCTCCATCTTGTTAGCTGTTCATGGGGCATCTCTTACTTAGGAAATAGTATCGGGATCTGTGGGGATTCAGAGAGCAGGAGAGTTACTCCTGTCTTCAAGGATCATTGCACTGTAGGAACAGCCAAACGTACTGGGGCTTGGATTTGAAACATATTATGCTGGAAGCAGCAGGGTGCCCAGGAAGGAGGCAGGGACAGAAGTTTCTTATGTAAAGTGTTTGGAGAAAAAACTAACAAAGGAGGTGAAATTTATCCTTAGCATTGAAAGATGTGAATGAGTGTGGGACAGGACAAGGAAGGGATATTCATTCAAAGCTAGAGGAAGGGACCCTTTTAAATGGGCTTAATGACAGGGTATTTTTTCATCAGAATAAGCTTAAACTACATATCAATTTCACAAACAGATGAAAGCAGTTTTTGAACTGGCTGATCGCTTTATGATCATCTTTATGAATAAGGTAACTGAGTCTAAAGAGGTGACTTGGAACATGACAACACCATCGTGTTAATACAAAATACTTTATCTTGCATTATCTTACGTAATCTTCACAATGATGCTGTCCCCATTTTACTGTTGAAAAAAAAACTAAGATTCAGAAAATAATATCACTTACAATTTACCAGGCCCATTCTGAAATATATGCAGATCCTTCTGTCTGACTTTGTAGATTATGCTCTCCACCCCAAGGAAATTTGAATTGCTCAACTTTCCATGTTCTGTCCTATAAGTTAGGGGGCATGTGGAGATGGACCAAAATTGGCAAGATCCACCAGGGTTAGGTCACATTTCTGGAGTCAGTGCAGGTTCCATAATCCAGAGGCTAAGCTTGGTCCGGGCTGTTCTTTCCTTTGGCCCAAAACCTCCAGGAGAAGGTGGCAGCCAGCTTGCCCAGGCGGGTGCCCCCAGAGGCTGCCCACCTGTCTTTGTCCTTTTTACTGCCAGAAGAGTGGTCTGCCAGGTGGCCCTATAGCAGACACACACCATGATATCTGGGGAAGAGTATCCCAGAGAGGAAACAGCAGTCACCAAGGCCTGGGGCTGTGCATGGTGGATTCAGCCGGTGACAAGAAGGGGAGAGTGGGAGCAAGTGGGAGAGGAGAGAAGTAGGGGTGAGGAAAGGGGTTGTGGAGGCCAGATCACTACAGATGTGTGTGAGGAGGGTGGGGGGCTTGGGATGTGGTTTTAAATGAGGTGGAGAAATATTTAAGCAGAAAAGTGACAAAATGTCACACATTGGAAAATAATCTGTCTGGTTGTTGGGAGAGAGTAAGCTGTATCAGGGCAAGAAGGGAAGCGTGGCCATCACATAGGACATGATTCCAGGGGTCCAGGTGACAGGCAATGGGGTCAGTACTAGGCATGGAGGTGGTGAAAGTGGTCAGATTTGAGAGAGTTAGAAAGAAGAGTGACTGGAATTTGTCGTTAGGTTGAATGTGAGGAGTGAGAAGGCAGGAATCATGGAGGACACCACAGATTTAGCCCAAAGAGCTGGAAAAGTGCATTCGCCATTTGTTAATATGGGAAAGCAGCAGGAAGACAAGGGGTAGTTGAGGAAAGCAGGATTCTGTTTAGCACATGTGAGGTTTGAGACCCCTGTTGGAAGCCCCAGGGCGAGATGGCGAGTTAGTTGCTGCATGAGTCTGATGTTCATAGGATGGTGTAGAACCTACATTTGTGAGGCATCACATGTGGCATTTAAAGCCATATGTCTGGATGAGATGACCAGGCCAGCATGTGTCACTGCAGGAGTGAGAGCCACTAAGCCCGAGACCTCGCATTGAGGAGGAGGCCTCCCAGAGGCCAGGGGAGCTGGTGTTGCAGAAGGAAGGGGTGATGGCCTGTGTGCAATGCTGGTGAAAGTTTGAGAAAAATGCAAATTGAGAATGGACCATTGGATTTGACAGCAAATCACCGATGAACTTGACAAAGTGGAGCGTTGGTGTTTTGGAGAAAATAACATAATTGAAGTGGGCTCTAAAGAGAATGAGAGGAGGGGAAGTATAGGCAGCAAATATTCACAATTCTTCTGGTTATTTTTTCTACAAGGTAATTGAGAAGTGGAGCAGAAACAAGGGAGAGTCAGGGGTATATTTTAGGCCAGAACTAGCTCTAGCCTATAAGCATTGGGTGATCAAGAAGGAAGGAAATGCTGGCTGATGTAGGGAACATGGGCCCGTGATTTTGTGCTCAGATGAGAGGTTGGCCTTAGGAGCACAGAAAATTCATCTGTCATAATATAAGAGAAAGAGGGCAGAGCGAATGAAGTCCTGGTAGGAGGTATCTGGCGCTGAGAGTATAGAGCAGGAGCTTCCATTTCCTCAGTGATTGAGAAGACAATTTGCTTGCCTGTAGCTGGGGGTAGACTTGGTCATAAGGGTGGCAGGCTGTCTCCTGGTGATGCTTGTGAGTCCTGATGGCCCTGAGCTGCTCTGTTAGAGATGAGCACAGAAAACTGTGCCCAGAACATATGTGTCACCCAAGGAGAATTTCTTATCTTGCATGGCAAGTTACTGTGTTCAGGAGAAAAGCAAAATCTTATCCTTCCTTTTCTTGCCCTGTTGGCGTGTTCAAGGTAGATGCATTTCATGATGGCTGAGCTCCCTGGCCAGCAGGTTAGGGCCTCCTAAAAGGTACATGGTAAATTCATTTTCTACTTATTAGCAACTCCAAAATAATAGTACTTTGTTTTGTACCTTGTTCTCTACTTAGTTCAGCACATGTTTCACTTACTATCTTTCCCACACAGTTTTAACACTTAATGCTTACAACCGTTTTTTGAAGTGGTATCACCCAAAAGAAGTTAGGTGACAGTCACATACTTGAACCTCATAGTCACCACAGAGTTGCACAAAATACAGTTACTTTAATGAATACAATTATACATTCTCAAGAGCCAGATCTGTTTTGTAAATAAAGTTTTATTGAAAGACAACCACGCTCCTTTGGTACATATTGTCTGTGGTGTTTTTTGGGAGCTGTAACAGCAGTTACCATATGGCCAACAAAGCCTAAGATATTTACCATCTGACTCTTTGCTTTAAAAAAAAATTCCTGAGCACTGCATTAGAGTGTACAGACCAAAAAGAAAAAATTAAATAGTGTGGCAAATTGGCCCTTGTATCACCATGGCCTGTAAATCTGCTATCCTACAGGTCGGTTTCACTGCCTTTGCCCCTCACAGTGCAGCTGATTGAAAGAATTTTGTGGTAATTGTGATTACATGTGGTTTTTACCATGTACATTGATTATACAACCTAACCCTGGAGTAAGATGCAATCTCACTGATTTACCTTAAAGTAATTAGCTTTACAGATCAGTTTTTTTCCCCTTAAAAAAACAAATTTTTAAAATTATAAACAGTAATATACCCCAGGGGTGTATAGGGTTCTCTTGGCCAGTCACATCAAGCTTGATGCCTCTGCTTCCTTGGGAATACCGAGCGATCCATGACATCCTTTCGTCATTGAATCAGAACTAGGCTCTCCGCTTGCTTTCTCTTAGTCTTCCTGATTTTGACTTGATAGTCCACCCTTTGAGGTGACTGTTGCATATAATTTTGTTGATTTTAAGAGTCTCAAAGTTTGGGGGTGCCTGGGTGTTGATTGTGGTCTGGCATCTTCTTCATGCTCACCTGTATAATTGTCCCCTGGTCTTTACATCTTGAATCACCCATGATAAGTCTGCTTTTAAGGAAGTAATGTACCCTGTTCTTTTTATCTGAGTTCCCTAGAGCAGTAAATAGAATATAATTATTGATTAACATGTTTGATAGATTCTGATAATTTTAAAAGGATTTTCCCCAAAGCTCTGCACTTCTTTTTGTAATTGATATTGTCTTCTCATAGACTCAGGGTCCAGCCAGAGATAGTAGCTACCCTGGCTTCAACCCAACATCATACAAGGACAAGAGCATCCTCTCTGAGAGGAGTCAGTTTACTCAATTTTGTTTTTTGGGGGAGGGCTCTTTCAATTCAGACTGAGAAATGAGCCCTCCCAGAGCAAAGAGAAGGGGGCCTGCAGGAGCCCTGTATCTGCTTCCTTTCCATCTACCCCTGGCAGATGTAGTCTCAAGAATGTAAAGTTAGAGCAGAAATTCCCTGCTACCCTTAGAATAAATGTGAAGCTTATCCCTCAATCTTCAACCAGGTCTTCATGCTGTGCAGCAGGACTACATAAAAATCAAAAACTTCTGTGAAGGAAAGCACACTTTAAGGAAATATCAGCATAATTTGAGGAACTATCAGGCTTGGAAAAGTATCTGCAAATATACAAAAGAAATGAAAACATCCTATCTAATAAAAGAGTAATATGCAAATTAGGCATCACTTCATCACAAAGATGGCCGCCCCCATAGCCACAAGATGGTGGCACCCATAGCCACATCCTATCTAATAAAAGAGTAATATGCAAATTAGGTGATACTCCATCACAAAGATGGCAGCTCCCATGGCCACAAGATGGTGGCACCCGTAGCTACAAGATGGCGGCACCCAGTTCGGCTCAGCCCCGCCACTGAAGTGGTCAGGCCTGTTAGCCAGGCAGGTGGCAGGGGAGGCAGGGCAGGGGGGGCCAAGGGGTGGAACAGGTGATCAGAGAGGCCTGGGGGTCCCCTGCCCAGGCCAGAGGCTTTCGCCAGAGGCCTCAGGCATGAGCAGGGGCAAGGCTGGAGATCACAGGAGCCTGGGCTCCACAGAGACAGTGATCGAAGGTGTAGGGGCAGAGCCTGTGATCACAGGGGTCTGGGCACCAGTGGAGCTGGAAAAGCAGGGGTCTGGGGGTCCCCTGCCCAGGCCTGTAGCCTTGGCCAGAGGCTGCCGGTGGGACAAAGGCAGAGCCAGCGATGGCAGGGGGCAGGATCAGAACCAGTGATTGCAGAGGCCTGGGCTCTGTGAAGCCGGTGATCAGAGGGGCTTGAGGGCCTTCTGCCCAGGCATCCTTGGTCAGAGGTTACAGGCCTGGGCAGGGGTGGAGCTGGGATTGGAGGGGCAGGGATGGAGCCTGTGATCGGAGTGAACTACAGAGGAAACACCTTTTCTTACCGCTCATTGGCTAAGCTCCCTGTATGCCACTGGTAATATTCTTAGTAACTTGGGTAATAAGAATCCAAAATGGTGATCTAGGTTTTTTCCACCACACTCCTGGAAGAAAAAAATGAAGGTCCACTGCTGGAGGGCTAAGAAATGTCATATCCTGCCCTAGCCTATTTGACTCAGTGCATAATGCCTCAGCCTACTGACTGCAGGGTCTGGGTTTAATTCTGACCAAGGGCATGTACCTAGGTTGCAGGCTCCTCCCTGGCTGGGGCCCAGGTCAGGACTCACGCAGGAGGCAACCAATCAAAGTGCATCCTCTCACTTTGATGTTTCTCTCTGTTTTTCCCTTCTCTTCCACATTCTCTAAAAATCAATGGAAACATATCCTCAGGTGAGGATAAAAAAAACAAAGAAATGTCATATCCTATGAAAGACACATCTTGAAAATGCCTAAAGAAAGTTGTCATTTTTTCATGGTGAAGGGACTGGAGTCTGTGTTGATGAAAACACTTTGGTGGCTGCAGTGACTGGCAATGGCTGCAGCAGCGGGGTAATGGGGCTTGTGGCTTCCCTTGATTAGCTTGGTTGCCTCCCACAAGGGGTGGCCAGACTGCAGCTTAGGCCCGCTCCCCAAGGAGAGCAGGGATTGGACCTAAGCCATCAGTAGGACATCCCCTGAGGGCTTCCAATATGTGAGAGGGGGAAGGTTGGGCTGAGGAACCCCACCCCCAGTGCACAAATTTCTTGCACTGGGCCCTAGTATATTAATAAAGGAATTTAAAAGTTGGGCAAAGAATTTAGACGGTACATAAAAGGAAATATGATTTCCAAGCACATATTTACAAGCATCTCCAATATCTCCAAATTAAAAACATGCAATAGTGCTGGACACCTAATGAAGTAGCAATGACTTTTTTAAAACAATGACAACCAATATTAATTTGAACGGTGTCATTTTTAAAATGACATCGTTTTGAAAACTGTTTGACAATATGTATAAGAAAGTAGACAAATGTTAAGGGAAGCATGAGAAATAAACCTGATAAGGAGTTTGGATTATATACAGTAGGCAATGAACTCTGATGATTTCTAAGGGTTAGAGTTGTCCAAAGTATTGTACAGATTAGTCTGCTGGTGAGTACTTAAATGGGAGAGGCCAAAACTGACACCTAGGAGGATTGGTAAATACTACACACCCAGAGGTGATAGAACTTTAAAGCTAAGTAACTAGGCTGTTCTCAATTTGACAGACTAAGAAACTGAAGACTAAAAAATATGGAGGTAACTTCCCCAAGGTTCAAGTAAGACTTGTGAGCTCAGGGGAACTGGAGGAGCCAAGAGGAACTAGATGGAATCTTCTGAGTTGCAGTCTCTGTTTTTCTTTGTAATATTGAAGGCTTTATGGAATGATTTAGCAGCATTTACAAATGTAGAATTCTAATGATCTTGTGTAGAGTTTAATATTTTCTGATTGAATATATAAACATCAGTTTTAATTTATTTTTAATATATAAACATAAGTAAGGTTTAAAAATAATCACAGCTATTTTCCATTTAAAAATATTCTGACTAGCTTGTACAAATAATTAGATCACTTCCATAGATTTGCTAGAGAGCTAAACTTGAGAAACATTCATTCCTCCAATCATTGATTTTTATTTTTATTTTTATTTATTTATTTTTTTATTTATCTTTATTGTTCAGATTATTACAGTTGTTCCTCTTTTTTTCCCCCATAGCTCCCCTCCTCCCAATTTCCCCCCCAACCTCTGACCTTGCCCCCCCATTGTCCTCATCTATAGGTGTACAATTATTGTCCAGTCTCTTCACGCATCCCCAACACCCTTAACCCTCGAAAATTGTCAGTCCACTCCCTTTCTATGCCTCTGATTCTATTCTATTCACCAATTTATTCTGTTCATCAGATTTTTTATTCACTTGATTCTTAGATTCACTCGTTGGTATATATTTGTTGTTCATAATTTTTACTTACTTTCCTTTTTCTTCTTCCTCATTCTCAAAGGATACCTTTCAGCATTTCATATAATACTGGTTGGGTGGTGATGAACTCTTTTAGCTTTTTGTTGTCTGTGAAGGTCTTTATCCGACCCTCAATTCTGAACGATAGCTTTGCTGGGTAACGTAATTTTGGCTGTAGGTT